>APFE030282403.1:96420-161994 GCA_000404065.3 Pinus taeda
GGTTTTCTGGTAGGCTCACCAGGGTTTTGAGTTCTACACCTGGCAGTATTCGAAAAGAATCTTTATTATTCAGGCAGATGGTGTATGGCATGGTCATTAAAGGTCATTAATACAGCTTAAAGCATATGTTGTTGGAAAAAGAACATGGAGCAAAACAGGGACCGGGAAAACAGAGGATATTTCTGCAACAAATGTTGAGTCAGCAACACATTTAGGATCCAAGACAGCAAGTACAACGAATGCTCCTCAAGATACATTTCAGCTCCTACATGAAGAACACAGCTATCAGAAATCAAGAAAGAATCAAGTAAACAAGGAGAAAGAAGCAGAATTTGATTAGAACTAGGACTCTTTGCATTAAAAGCAATACCTCTGTATTTAGTAAATTAGTTTAAATACGGATAAGGTAGTTAGTTTTAAGTTTTCGAGCTCCCTTCATGCTTGTTGAGGAGACTCAAGATAGGGATAGCTTTATTTCCTATATATAGCAAGAACTTGGATGTATCAAGGGTTGGAGACTTTATGAAAAAAGACTGAGTTCTCATATTGGTGCATGTACATTTTCTTATTACAGTAATAGTAAACGACTGTTGTTTCTTCTCAAGATTCTCAATGGATTATGTTGTTCAAATGTGATGGTATTTTATTTTCTTAATGTTCTGGTACAGACTTGTTATAACATAATCACTCAGAATTCATTTCCAATGCTCTGACTTCCTGTATGTTTGGCAAGCTGTGGTTTTTGTTAATGTTCTGGTACAGCCTTTTGTCACAACACAATCACTCAGAATTCATACCTTATGCTCTGACTTCCTGTGTGTTTTGGCAAGCTGTGGTTTTTGTGAAGTAATGTTTGAACAATTAATGCAAAGAGCCTTGACTTCCATGAAATGACTGTAATTTGTTTACCAAGTGTATGAGACTCCATAGCCCAATGAAGACCAAATCTAATGTGTGTCCAACCAGCTTCATTTTCATAAATGTGTAAAGAGTTAGCCCTCTGTTATTGTGATTAATTCTTATCAGAAGTTTGTGAGAGAGCCCTCTCTGATCAAGGAGGCTAATCTTTGGTCTAAAGTCTGGTCTGAAACAATTGCATAAGATTTCACTAGGTTGCAGCCCTTAGTGTGTGATTTTGTGACAACAAGTAATATTGAAAATCTGCATATAAATATAATTTTAATCTATTTAAATACTCAAAATTATAATTTAAATAATACAAGTTAGTATTTCTTTTTTTGTAAGTTTACTAACAATTTCTATCACTTTATAATAGAAAATTTATGATTGTACATGTATGATGTTTTGTGAAGTTTGATAGTCCTATAGTAGTTACAACATCTATATGCATTACGACAGTTAAAAACTAGACATTATCATCAAACCTATGAACCATAGACCATAAAATGATTATGCTCTTGCCCATGGGGAAACCAAGATTGAGAATGAAGGTTTAGCATCAAAATACTTGTTGTCAGCTTACCATATAAGAAACTAGGCTAGTGTTATCAACAATAGTAAGGAGTAGCTATAATAAGATTGTAAACAAAAAGAATAAAGAAGCCAGAGAACCAAATTTAAGACTATGAGAGCTAAAAATAGTAGAAAAGTCACGAATTAGGTGGAGGGATTATTGGAAACCTCTATAGGGTTTTCCTTTGAGGTACCAGTAGCAATAGAGACTAAAACTCCTCCATGTTTTTTTGGCTAACCATATGCATATGTTTACCAACAGAGATGATTGTTTTTCCAGATGACTAAGCCATTGATGAGGATTTAAGTGTTTCACTTCATTGGCTTAAAGGGCTCAAGCCTTGAAGGATTGCATGTGTCAGTAAAGCTCAAGGATCTTATGATACTTTATTTCCCAATTCTTGTTGGTGCCTTGGTCATTGATTAAATGCTAAACCATATATGTCATTTCCTCATAAAAAATATAGCCTCTCTCTTGCTTGACCTCCTCCATAAAAATATTAAGGCATTGATTGATATCAAATGAGCGGTACCATTAGAAGGTTCTACTAGTGTCCCTAGTTACCAACTCTATAGCTTTGGTGGAGCGCAACAATTTTTTCACCCATTGTCCTGCTTGGGGAACCATTATAGACCGGTACCCGAGAATTAAGCAGAAAAATAAAACATATGGAGAATCAAAATGGAAGGAGCACTAAGTATAAGAAGAAACAACATACCAAAATCCATCAAACCCACAGTTCATAACCACAATTCATTCATGATGGGAGGAGAGTTTGTTGAAGAATGTAACTAGTTTCAGTATTCTTAATTGTCATGTGACTCTTGACATGATGTAATTATTATGTATCTATTAAAATAAGAAAGAAAAGTATCTAAATAATAAAAGAAAAATTCTTTGTAAAGCATGGGTTTCATGCTCAAGTTATTTTTCACTAGGTCAAGCATCCATTGAATGCTCCTAGGGTTTGTCATGAGTTAAGATTCCTTGTCATATTGTAAAAGTCCCTTGCGAGCACTTGTATCAAGAAAAGGAAAATTATTTTTGAATTTAGAAGTGTCTAGCAGGCTCTGAAGACCAAATCATCCAGCCAAGTAGAAGTTGGCCTAGAGAGGGCTAGTCAAGCCTCTTGGAATGCTATAAAAAGAAGGCACATCGACCCATTTGAAGATACACAAGCATACATCTCTTGAACTCTATTTGAAGTTGGAAGCAAGGTATGAATGCCTTGAAAAGAAAGGAGAAGGATAGTGAAGCAAAGAAGAAGCCTTAGAAAATTTCGGAAGATTGAAATCTGCCATTCTCTAGTCACATGTGTGTGTGCCCTAGAGATTTCTAGGGTTACCTCAGGTCCAAAGTTGCAGGAGGTATTGCAGGCTGGTTTGGCAAGCTAAAAAGGCTAGAAGAGCCCCGATCATGAAGAGATTTTGGTTCACTATCCTTAGAGATTGGTTGGTTGACTTGGTGGGAGGCTTGGTCTAGTTTTTTTTTGGTCTTAGAAGTCCCCTTTGAAGTTAATTTTATAAGAAGTGAAGTTCTTTATGGGTTTTCCCCTTGGAGGGGTTTTTCCTAGCTTGGAGCCTATATCTTATGTTCATGTGATCTTTATTGTTTTGGAAATTATATGATGATAAGAACATAAGCATAATTAAAAAGATAAACATAATGTCACAATTAACTATCTAAGAAAGGAAAAGATGAATTATCATGTTTCCCTAATAAATTTCCAACATATTAAAGTTAAGGTTAAGGATATAGGCAACTGGAATATCACTGGAAAGGTGTTGCCTTGCTCCAGTAGGCCAAAATAATGGATTGTCTACAAGGTCGAATTGTTCTAGTACAAGACCAAGGAAGTGCAGAAGGATGAATGTGGATCAAAGGCAAGATCAGGCACTTAAATTCCACTGTAATCTGATTTGATGGTTTCATATTCAACTCATGGCATCAATAGTTGTTTGAAGGGCTAGTCTATACATCACAGAAGGCTTGTATTTCTAGGTTTTCTTTGTAATACTTGGTGGCAAGACCAGGTCACATTTATTATAAAGATTGTAGAAAAAATGAGGGTCATGTAGTGGATTGTTTGGAGGGGTCGTTAGGCCTTAAACTAGTTCATATTAGGACTATTGAGCTAGTGAAGAATTCCCCTCAAAGAAAAGAAAGGAACACAGTTGTGGAAGATATTTTTAGGCATGTTTGTGAGGCCTTTGCAAGCCCTAACCACAGGGCCCAAGTCACCATGCAAACTTCAGAAACATTGAAAAGTTTTGATAACATAATCCAAGAGCTATAACCTCATTTCTTATGAAATCAAAGGATAGAAGTAGTCTTATAGTTCAAGAAAGTATGGCATCCTAAAGAGGATACAGTCTGCGTCTTTTGAGAAATGTTAGGCCTACTATTTTTTATCGTTACTGGAAGCCCTAGTTTAAGGGCAAAAAGTATGGTGAAAACTTCAGATAAAGGTAACAAACCTCTTTGTAAAAGATGACAAAGTGAGGAGGAATTGTAGAATACCATTCAAAACTTGCTTGAAGAAAGGAGCTATAATAGAGGTCTAGTTTGAATATTTGTATAAGCATTTGCTGCAATTTCTAACCAAAATTCTAGAGGAGCAGCAGATTGGTACCTCGAGAAGAGCATCTTAAAAGACTATTGTATATTGTCAAGAATCTTGGAACAAGCCTACATGGAGGAAAAATTGGATGAGACAATTTGACCAAGCTTTATATAGAAGGCTATTCAAGACAAAAGGTATGGGAACTTTTGTTGAAAAGAATGGGTCATCAAGTCTTTGAGGTATGTAAAAATTTGTTCTATGTGCACTTCAAAGTTATAAAGGGTTTGTTATGTAATCAGGGTTTTATCGCATGCTTTGTATGGCTAGAGTCTAGGGTTTATGACTTTTGAATGTTTTGATATCTAGTGAACCTAGATGGGACTTGGACTAGAAAACCCTAGTTAAGTGAAAAACCCTAACCCTAATCTCCCTCATAAAAACCCTAGCTCTTGACTTCTAGGGTTTGCATATAATATAGGGTATATGGTTAACTTGAGTGAGGATAGAAATGAAATCTAGGATAGGACATCGAAACCCTAGGGTTGATGTTTTTAAGGGAAATATCAAGGAAATTAGGGTTTGTGTCTAAGAATTCTACGATAATACCCTCTATGAGAACCATGAAACTCTGGGTCGTTATCATGCTCTTGTACTTGTATTTTGCTTGGTCATACTTGTCAGTGAATGTTGCATGTACATATGAAGGAAGCAAAATGAGAAGGATGGACTAGCAAAGTAGTCCTTGTGCTTGTTAATGATAAGGATGATGGAAGGAGCATTAGAGAAATTTTGAGGTCTAAAATGGGCCTCCTAAGGAATATTATAAAATAATAGTGGAAATAATAAAATAAGGTTAGATTACATCATCAAATTTTAGAGGTAAAAAAAAACTACTTTTTCATCTCATATTTTCAACTTATCTCCCTATGGTTTTACTCAAATTTTGAATGGGAGCCCTCCTTGGATACAGAATTTAATTCCTCATCCAAGGAGTACATGTGTTGTGTACTTTCAATGGACTTTGCTACACGAAAAATGAGAAATACATTAAAAAACATTATTACAATCACGTTTTTCATGTATTTCTCACTTTCTGTGTAGCAGGGTCCATCAAAAGTATGCAGCATTGGTACTCCTTGGATGAGGAATTAAATTTTTCCATGGACAAATAATGAAGTTGAGTATGAGGCATTAATTCAAGGATTGACTTTTGCCACACAAATGCATATCAATGACCTAATTGTTCGAGGATACTTTCTGTTAGTCATAAATCATATCAAGAAGAAGTATAGTATCAAGAAAGAATGGCTAAAGTTGTATGCTAAAAGATCATGAGACATTTTTCAACATTTCAACCGTTTTAACATATCGTTTGTTCCACAAGAAAAAAATCGAATGGTTGATTCACTCGTAGTTGCATCCTCTTTATTCAATCTAGATAATGCTAAGGCCCAAAATTATTTTCATGTCAAGACAATATTTTGACCAGCTATACCAAATAATGAAGACCACTGGAAAGTTCTTGAAAACTATCAGCATGTCAAGTAAATTTATGTATGATGCAGAAAATACATTGTTAAAAACTCAAGAAACTAAAGAACTTTGAAAGATAGCTAAAATGAAAATTCAAGGAAACCATCTCTTCTAAAGAAGTCCACAATATTGGAATCTTTATTTGCAAGGGATGACAAGACAAATAATGATAATATAAATAAAGAATCCTCCTTGAGGAATATCTAGAAGATTCAAAAAATCAACATCACCTCGTAGAGACACTAAAGTATTTGAATCTAGGAACCAACTATGTTAATAAAGTAATTCAACAATATCTCAATCTATTTAAATAATTTTAGGATGGTTTTGCACAGACTTGTGATGATTTGAAAGAATATGACAAGTCCCTTTTTTAACATATAATACCACTCAAAGAAGGCACTATGCCTTTTAGGAAAAAGAAAATAATCTTAAACCCAAAGTTGAAACTCTTTTCAAACTAGAAATATAAAAAATGAAGAAGGATGGTATCATTTTCCAATAACATACTCTATGATTTCTAATCTAGTAGTAGTAAGGAAGAAAAATGGAGAAAACCATCTCTTTGTTGATTTTTGTGATCTTACTAAAGCATCTGTGAAAGACAATTAGTCGCTTCCAAATATGGAATTCCTACTTCAACAAGTTACTAGTTCTGCATTGATGTGAATGTTAGATGGATTCTTAGGATATAATTAAATGTGTGTTGCTAAATATGATAGACATAAAACTACTTTCATAACATCATGGGGAACATTTTCATATGCAAGGATGCCCTTTGGGTTGAAAAATGTTGGAGCTACGTTACAAAGGGCCATGGATCATGCATTTAAGGATATGATAGGGAAGTTTAGAGTCAATTATCAAGATGATCTTGCTCTTCATTCAAAACTAAGACAATGCCATATCAAACATCTAAGGCGAGTGTTTCAACATTGCAGATTATATGGAATATCTCTTAATCCATAAAAATCATTGTTCATTGTATCAAACGGAAATTTCTTGGATCATATTGTGAGAAAAGGGAGGATTTATGTTGGCTCAGATAGAATTAAAGCCATAAAAAAATTATTGTTCCCCACTTCTTGGAAATGAGTGCAATCATTTTTTGGGAAAATAAACTTTGTTCAGAGAATTGTTCTAGACCATACTTCAATAGTAAACTTGATAAATAAATTATTTAAGAAGGATCACATACTTGAATGGACTCCAAACGTAGAAATGGCTTTCACAAACATCAACCAACCAATCATCACAGCACTAGTATTAGCAATTCTAGATTTTGATAGAGACTTTATACTTTTTTCTTCTCCTTTGGAAGAGATCATTGCCTACATACTCTCTCAACAGGAACATAAGGGAGATGAACTTCCTATTTCATGTATAAGTAAACCATTAAATGACTACGAGTTGAAATATTCTAATATAGAAAAGCAATTTATTTCCTGAGTGAAAGTTGTAGCCCACTTTAGAGCTTACATTCTTTCAACACATGTCATTACTTATGTGCCACTTAACGAAGATAGGAAAAATAGCTAGCAAAGTTACAAGAGTGTAATGTTGAAATAAAACCTTTCAAAATGATAAATGGAAAAGGGTTATGCAAATTGATCACTAGTATAGAAGTTATAAACATTTTCTCCTACTAATGTTGAAGAACATCTCGCTATTACAACATTTGAATGGTATAAGGATATTGTGTTTTATTTAAAATATGGACAATTCCCAAAAGGAATGACTTTAAAGGAAAGAATATCACTGAAAATGAAAGGTAATAATTATTGCTTAATCTCTAGAGTCTTATTTAAGAGAATTTTTTATGGTGTGTTACTAAGATGTTTAAAACCTTCAAGCGCTCAACAAATTCTTCAAAAATTACATGAAGGAGATTGTGGTGGGAACCTCATTCCCATGCTAACTACTCACAAGATTATTAGAATTGGATTTTATTAATCAAAATCATTTAAATATGCTTATGTTATGATCGGAAAATGTGTTCCTTTCCAAAAATTCGCAGGAAGAATGGAGTGTCAATGACATTGGAACATATTTCTATAGAAGGCCCATTCGTATAGTGGGTGTTGGATGTCATTGTTCCAATAAATTGTAAATCTGTAAAGGTCATTCTTACATATTGATTGCTACCGATTATTTCACAAAATGACTTGAAGCAATATCGTTGAAAGTTGTTGATTCAGAACATTTAATACAATTCTTGAAAGAAAATATCATGTCTTGATTTGGAATCACAAAGAAATCCATAACATATGGTTCTATTTTTATAGGGTCAAAATTTATTTGGTTCTAATGGGATTGTGACATGTTAATGGGATACTCGCCAAATTATTGTCCTCAAGGAAATGATTATGTTGAATCAACCAACAAGTTCTTGATTCAAAATTTTAAGAAAATAATTTCTACAAGTGATATGTATTGGCACAAAACCATTGGATGTGCTTTGGATAAGCAGAATTACTCCAAAGAGGAGCACAAAGAATTCACCTTATACACCTATATATGGAAAAGAAGCAAGGTTTCCAAACATTTGGAATCGAATGCTCAGTTATTGCCACATTAGGGGAATTCTGAGGTCTAAAATGGGCCTCCTAACAAAAATGTACAACCAAAAAAAAACTTTATACGAACCAATAGGATTCAAGATGATGACGTCAACCATGGGGGATGATTCACCATTTTTGGAGTAAAAAGGTAAAAAGATTAAAAAATAATAAAATAATAAAAACTACTTTTTCAACTCATATTTTCAACTTATCTCCCTAAGGTTTTACTCAAATTTCGAGTGGGAGTACGCGTTGGATGCAAAATGTTATTCGTCATCCAATACTTTCCATGGACCCTGCTACATCAAATATGAGAAATACATGAAAAAATGTGATTGCAATCATGTTTTCATGTATTTCTCATTTTTTGTGTAGCAAGGTTCATCGAAAGTATGGAACATGGGTACTCCTTGGATGAGGAATCAAATTATGCATCCAACAAGTGTTTTCGCTCAAAATTTGAGTAAACCCATAGGGAGATAAGTTGAAAATACGATTTGAAAAAATACTTTTTTTTCCCTCTAAAATTTGATGATGTAATGTAATATTATTTTATTATTTCCACCATTATTTTATAATTTCCTTAGGAGACCCATTTTAGACCTATCCCCTAATACTAGGATTGATGACTAAAAAGGAATCACTCCACTCCAAACACTATATTATCAAATCCTTCAATTGATCCATAAATTTCCATGGATATTCCACTGGATAGTTCATTACAATAAATCTGATAACTTATACTTAAAAAAATTACCTGAAATCTACACTATGAGGATTTATTTATCTTTGGTTTTTTGGATCTATAAATTATTGTTTATTGCATCTGCATGTAAATTATAATTATGCAAAAAATAGAGAACAGTCAAATAAAAACTCACAAACCATGATTTGACACAATATATAACCTTGAAAACCCTCTTGGGAGAAAACCTAGCTAGAAGGTGAGGTCACTCTTCTCTTTTTCTCTAAATAGAAAATGGATGTGAGTACAAAGAAGTAAGGCCTATGGCCAGTGGGCTCCCACAATGAAAAAATTCTCTCTATGTGTTCTCTCCTTATCCCTCTTAGCTACTCTACTCATCTATGGAACAAATGCACTTGAAAATAGTGGAACCCATTTTCCTCCTAGTGGCCTTGTTATAACACAACCCAACAACCTACTAGGGGTTAGGTTTGACTCCCTCAAATCTTAACTAGAGTTATAATAGAGAATGTTCTAGAATATTCTTCATCATAATCATAACCCTTTTTCCATGAGTTATGGGGGCTAAAGTGGCACTCTCTTGAATTATGGTGGTGAAAACAGAAAGGTCAATTTTCAAGTTGCATAACTTTTGCATATGGACTCTAATTAAGTAATTCTTGCATTGTTGGAAATGTATTTGTGTGTGGAATAGGAAAAAAGGGTGTTACACTAAAGTAGCAAATTTTGTCCCCTTAAAATATCATTTTATGCCTCAAAATGCTCCCAAAAGGTTTTAGCCCCCAATTTGCTAAATTGGGTCCCCCCGTTAAAAATGGTCTTGTGAGTCGAATCCTCCACATTTTCCACTCAAAGTACTGAGATGGATGAAAATTAATATAATAATCCAATCCGGATCATCAACTAAAAGAGAAATGAATACATGAAATGACAAATATATAGAAGAGACAAGAAGTTGATAAAAGAAATTTTAATTGGAACTCAACCTTAAAGTATTTTTGTAAAGATTAATTGGTTTTTCTTTGGAACAAGTAAAAAGAAAATTCTTCATACAAAATTAAAATCTCTTTGGATTGGATTGTACCAAAACAAAATTTTGTGGCTTCAATTCCTATTTACTCAAAGATATGAATGGTACTACTCAAAACTTTCTTGTTAATGGGTAGCATCTCAAACACTTGTTCTTATGACAATCCATCATCCCTAAGTGTATATTCACTTCCTTCTTTTTTCTATATATATTTCACCATTCTCATATTTTTTACAAGCCTAATTTCCAATTTCATTTTTATTTTTGACCCCATTTACCTTATGAAAAAGAGACTTTTTGGATTCTCAGTAAACTATAGGGGGACACTATCCCACAATTGGAGATGAAAGCTTATCAACATTCATTGATGAAAACTACCCTTTTTTTTTTATCCCCTCCTACTAAGAACAAGACTTTTTTTATACATGTAGCCATTTTTGAGTAATTGTAACTATTTTATCTACAAGCATTAACACCTTCATGGAAAATTTGCATAGAGATTTGGAAAATGATGAGAAATTTTACAAACTTTAACCACCTCCATTACTAAAGTTTTGAACTTGAACAAGGCTCAAAGGAGAGAACAAAATCTATCGTCCCATAATAGAATGAAATAGTTGAAGGATTGTTGTTTAGAGAGGATTCACGTACTCCAAAATATGGTATCCAAATGTGATAATATCAAGGCAAAAATGAGTGACTTATTCCTTAAGTTAATTGATGTGACTAAAGAGTTGGAGAGCCCTAACTTACTATGGATTCAAGAATGTGTGGATGTACTAAAGGTTACATAAGGTAATTACTTCAACAACCTTGTTGATTTCCCCGAGGAAGAAATTGAAAAATTATTAATTCATTTTGTAAATAAAAATGAAGATTGATCGACGATGATACATCAAACGGGCCATGACTTAAAGGAAATTAAAAATGAGTTATTCGAAATTTGATGGAATTACAAGATGACGGTTTCACTATTATGAGAGTACATCAAGCAGTGGCCAAAATATGCCCTGAAGAACATAATGAAATCAAGATATTTTATCCATTGTTCATATGGTTAGGTCTTCAACTAGCATCCATTATTTAAGAGAGGCAACATTCAATGAACAAGGGGTCATTTTCTAGCATCGTAAGTAAAGTGTCTATTTTGGTCTCTCTTTCCCTTTATTATTTCCTCTTAGTTAGTAATAATCCAATCTTCTCATTTTCAAGTATTTTTCAATGTTAAGGTTGATTCCTTACTACAATTTATTTTCACTTCCAAGTCTCTTTTCCTATATATATGGTCCGCGACAGCCCCTTCTTATTCCTTAAATGGACGAACACGTTTCAATTTCTCATGCATTATAAAATCTATTTAAACATTTGCATATTTTGTAAAGGTTCCACAAAGAACTAGCAAGAGTTCTACTTAGTTTGATCTTTTGACCTTGAGATATAAGTTTAAGATTACAAGTTTGTAACTTATTTCATCCCTATGAATTCTAATGCAATTATCCTTTAAATTTCTATGCAAATGTGTTCCATCTTTATTTCATCTATCTAAATGTATGATGTTTTACTTTCTCTTATGTTGGAAAATGATGTTTGATGAATTTACAACTTTTATTTATGCTTATGTGAATGTTGTACTAAATTATTGCTAATATTCATTCCATATAAAGCTTGGTCATGTCTCAAGCATTTTATATCCACATTTTTGTCTTTATTGAAAGAAGAGTGTCACCTCTATAAAAAGGAAGGGGGGATTATTTTCGGTAAAATGTTGTCTTTAAGACTTTGACTAGTAAAAACAATCAACATTCTCTTAATATTGAAGATTGAAAAGAAATGAGTAATACATTATAATAAAACTATAATTCTAGCAAAGTGGTGCACTACAATGTAAGCAAGGCTCAATGTTGATTAGTTATTTGATAGGGCTTATATCTCCTTTGCAATCTACCTTAACAATTGGGATAGTAAAACAAAAATATCCAAGATAGAGGAACTTCTTTCAAAACTAAATTAACTTTAGAATGGAAAAATTAACCTAACTCTTAACTTCTTAATAAACCTATGATCTCAAAACAAAAAGACTTATAAATAAACAAGTGCTACATAGTGACTAGTACTTGTCACTTAGATTAAATATAGTAACATTGCAATTTGATAAATAGATAATGAATTTTTGAACATTGATTAGATAAATGTAAAATGAAATGATTTTTAAAAATTTATAAAAATATATTATATAGTTAATATACATTTAAACTATAATTATTTTATATATTAAATTTAATTTGAATCAATTAAAATTATTAAATTTAAAAATAATAATTATATATTATTAAATTTGGAAAAATATTTCTATAAATAAAATTGTCAACATAAAATTCATGCAATACAAAATATACATATACTAAATCAAAATATATTTCTATGTTTCTAATTGTTTATATTTCTAATATAATTCAAAAAATAGTTTTATAAATAAAAATCGTGAACATAAAATTCAAGGGAAAACAAATTATATACACTAAATGAAAATATATTTCTTTGTTTCTAAATGTTGGGAATGTATACTAATTCTTTGAACCAAATCAATGCATAAGTTTCCAATCACAAATCAAATTTTGGAGTTCTAACATGTGTAATAGAGAGATTTTACATCGTTTTAACTTGTATTTAACAATTGATTCATCGTTCGCGTGTGTTGTGTGTGTGTGTGTGTGTGTGTGTGTGTGTGTAATTTGTGTGTGTGTGTGTGTGTGTGGAATTTTGTGTGTGTGTGTGTGTGTGTGTGTGTGTGTGTGGTGTGGTGTGTGTGTGTGTGTGTGTGTGCGTGTGAGTGTGTGTGTGTGTGTGTGTGTGTGTGTGTGTGGTGTGTGTGTGTGTGTGTGTGTGTGTGTGTGTTGTTGTGTGTTGTGTGTGGTGTGTGTGTGTGTGTGGTGTGTTGTGGAATTTCCCAAACTTCACATATAAGGCATTTTCTTTTATTTCAAATGGGAATAGCTTTCTGATAAAGATGTAAAAAAATTTACATTAATGTGTATGATTAGAATTTCAGGAAAAACTGTGTAATAATATCACATTGAATCAATTTTGTATTTCCATGTAATTTTTAAACTATGCAATAACTATGTAATACTGCCTCTTATGCAAAAAGTAATAATACTATTATGTCAAAAATAATACTATTATTATGTCAAAAACTATTTATATTTATAGTGAATTGGAATAGGGATTTTAGAATTTTAATTTAATTATTAAGAGGATGGTAGGGATTTCTCTTTTATGGAATTTTTTAAAATATATTTAATATTAGTTATATAGAAAAGTAGTTATGTCCTTTATGGGATTTTAATTAAAATGACTAATTAAAAAAAGTCATATAAACAAGTCTCATAGGAAATGAGTTATGATTTTATGGACGTATGATATTGACAACCTATAATATTTATTGATATTATACATCAATAAATCATTGTAATAAATATTTTTATGCTCAGTTGTTAAACTCCACACACACACACACATATATATTCTTTGGGCAAATAATAAACTATTTTTATTCCATTTTTTAAAAATAAATATATGATCCTATAATATTTGAAATTTTAAAATTTTGAAATTATAATTGAGATTATGGCAAAATTAAGAAAATTATTATGTTAAACCTAATTGCAATAGATGACTCCAATTGGGGATATTATTCCCTGATTTAATGTCAAGAGTCATAGATTAGTTTTCATATGTTAAGCATATAGAGTCACTTCAAATAAATGAGTGCAATTAAACCACTTGTTAAATTATTTTTCTAAATATAATAATATTTAAATATTGACCATTAGACAATGCTATCATAAATCATGATAAAACATTAATTTGATTAATATTCTAAGTACTATCAACTACATGCATGAATAAATGTAATATTGTAAATGATATGACAGTAAAACCTTTTAATAATAAATTAAAAATGTTTTTAATCTTAAAGTTTAATAAAAAAAATTAAGTTAGAAAAAACATTTATAATTTTGAAATTAAAACAATTTTCATGAGTCGTTTTTCTCTAATAATTTTGTAGTTAAACAATTTGCATGATTTTTTTTATATATTTAATTAAATAAATATATATATAAATTATTGCTAATAAAATAATAAACAATCAATCCCTGATGGGGTGAGAAAGAGGCAATCACTCCTACGCATGGATGATGATGTCAGACACCTAGCCGATGGTGTGGGGGCCGGCCTCCTCGTCCTCTCATGGTGTTCTTAGTATAGGTAATGTTAATGTTGAGCACGTGAATTTCCCATCACCCTTGTTGGGAGAGGGAGCGGATGATCATCGAGGGTATATGGAAGGTGGTGAACCTCTGTTATGGCAAGTGATTTAGTTATTGTGGAGGTTTGTTGGTTGAGGCTTGAGCTTGAATAGCAGTGTGAACCTCTGTGCCTGGCATCCTCACTGGGACTGGTGGCGTTTTCGTCGTCGGTGCCCCATCCTCAACGTTAAGGTTACTGAATTTGTTGTTTTCTTTTCTTATGGGTGGCCTCTGGCTTCTCTGAGAAGGATAAGGGCTTGTCACACAATAATTGGGTCGACCTGCAAGCTTAATAGTGGGTGATTGGGTATTCGAGCTTTTGGCTCTCTTCTGTATCTTCAAGGTAGCAAGTTTCCTCTTCTAAGTAGCTCTCCCATGGGGTTCCGCATTTGTAAAAATCTCCCATGGTGGTGGGTTGTTTTCTCTCAGGGCTTCTGGTTAGTGTTATGCTTGTGAGGGGCTGGGGTCTACGAATTGTTGTTTAATGGTTTCACAATTGGTCTGGGTTCTTGGTGTCTGGCAGCTACCTGGGTCGGAATGGTTAATTCTCTTCTAGTGTAGTTGGGGGGCTTCCCTGTAGTCATAATTCGAGTGTGGGTAGCCTTGTTGCAATGCATCTAGAGATGCACAACACTCATTCCCTCCCTCTGACCAAGCAAATTTCAACCAATCCGAGAGGGCAGGGATCTCATTTGCATGTGGCAATGGCGGTAGAAGCATCTCCAAACTCTGATCGGGGTGGTCGTACCACTGGCAAAGTAGGTCGGGTAGCTTCCTGAGGTCGTGGTGGTTCATCAACTGATCGTGGTGGTTGTGGTGGTCCGTCGGTTGGTCGTGGGGGGAGCACCCCGTAGACTCTGAAGAGGGGTGGGGGGACTCGGCGAAGGGGCGCTGGTAGTTGGGGGAAAGCGAGACAACCTGAGCGTGGAGGCATGGCAAATCATCATTATTGTCTAGATAATTTTCAGGATTTGATCCAGTCTATATTGGACCACTTGGAAACCTCGAAGAGGGTGTGACAGGAAGACCATGTAGTGCTCATTGCTACATTGAACAAGATGCATTACTTCCAGTGTCATGTTTGGGAACGAGTCGTGGCAGTATGGCGCAGTCAGAATTTACGAGCAGAGAAGGTGGAGAAGCAAGAGTCATAAATGGCGCACTTCGAGGAGCATGTATGGTGCTCCTTCCGCCCTCCTCCTCCTCCAGAACTGCTTTGTAAATCCTACTTAAGTTACTCCAAATGACCAATCATGGTATAGGTGTTTTACTTGTTTTATATGTTTTCTAGTGATTTTGGCCTCCTAAATTGTGGACTATGTCTCTAGTTATTCTTTTGTTCTTTTTCATATGCTAATCATAGTAGTCAACAAACCTGGTCAGGGTGAGACTACCTGCATTTTGAAACTAATGTACTCATTTTTTTATGAATGAATAGAACTTTGACTTGGAAAAAAAATAATAAACAATCACATAAAAACTCTTTAAAAATATGTCTTTTGTTTTTAACTTGTGGCCACTATGGATTTTTTCAAAGAAGAAAAACAAAATGCATTTATAAACCAATATTGCATTTGAAATTTTTAATGAAAAAAGGAATACTGGTATATGCATTGCCTTTTGCATAGTGAGATGTGAAGATACACAAGAAAGATTAACTTATAAAAATATCCAACTTTATTATTTTAATAAGAATGTCCAAAATTATTATATTATTATTAATGTTTGTGTTGGTATGGGCGTCACCCATTCACAACATTCCATTGGAATTTTCCTAACTTGTCGATGTCTCGCTTTTATTGTGTGGGTTTTCTCCATTCTTTGGACGTGACAACTATTACAATTTAAAATTTGTCGTCATGGCAGAAGTATAATTCATTCAAAAATAAAATGTGAACAATATCAACCAATTAAATGTGAGAAAAATATATTTAAATAATAAAAAAATTAAAATCAAACTATTACAAAAATATACAATTTTTTGGTCAAAATTAAATTAATACGAAGAAAAGTAAATGTGTTATAATAGTAACATATATATTTGTATTTAATAATTAACCAATTAAACAATAAATATATACATAATATTTTAATTAAAGTTTCTTATAATGAAATAAATTACATGTGGTTAATAATATATGTGAAGATAAAAATCCATGCTTAAAAACAAACCCTAAAATATCCAAGCAAAGAGTTAACTTTTAAGACAACTGTGAATATAATAATCATACTAAGTACAATAATAACTTCCCGAGACTCAAAATCAATATAAATTTAATATCATTAATATTGTGAGTGTTCCTACAAGTATAATGATTATATATATAAAAATCATTTAAAAAAAAATAAAAATATGCCATAAATTAAAAAAAAAACTATAAAATAAAACCAAATGTCAATGATAGAGACAACACAACCCGTGCCACCAATCAATAATGCCGCACTTTCACAGCACATATAAAATAAAACGATGCCCAGCTCTACACACTAATTTTTAAAACTCTTCATAATTTTTACTATTTATACTTCACAAATGCTATTTTTATCATAAAATTTTATAGACTAATGTGGTAAAAAACCAGAGTTATTCTTTGTTTAAATAATAATAGAAAGAGAAGAAAAACTTCTACGGAATCTTGGACTTCAGTGTCTCCTCGTAAGTAAGGTACGAATTGTGGGAAGGGAGACGCAACATGTCGACATTGGATCGCTAATACGACATGCGGCGTCATTCAGCGATGGACGCTCTTGTATTTTAATGTGTACAACTCGACAAATATTACTATTATGATATCTACAACTAACAAACGTTTCTGACATAAGTTATGCTTTTTTCGCTTTTGTATTCTTCTTATCGCGTAAAAATGATTTGATTTGATTGATTTTTTTTGGTATTTTTTTATTGGATTAAAATGATTGATTTCTCATTTATGAGGTCTACATGAGTTGGTTTGTATGGTCGCTAAGAAGTCAGAGGTTCAAATTTCATCGAGAAAAGTTGAGGAAGGAAGTTATTTTGGGGGAATTAAACTTCCTAAAAGGGAGAAGTCATAGGTTCAAATTTCATTGAGAAAGGTTGAGAAAGGTTGAGGAAGGAATTTATTTTGGGGGAATTAAACTTCCCAAAAGGGTGTCCAAGGTCTCGCACAATCTATCTTGGTAATAACCATCATATAGCCTCGCATGATCTTGGCGATTGTTGGTAAATCGGTCTTCTTCCATCCAATAAACGAGCTAGAGCCCTAGCTTGAGCTCAACCTAGCCAAATATATAAATATATATATATAATATATATATATATAATATATATATAATATATAAATATATATACTATATATATATATATATGTATATATATATATATATTAAATTCTTCCATCTAATAAATCGGCTAGCCCCCAGCTTGAGCTCAACCTAATCACAATAATTATTTTATAATATAATCACTATCTATATATATATAATATAAAAAATAATTTTTTTTGAAGGAAATGATAATAAGAGTAATTTTTCATAATTGTGTTTCATTTAATTTAGTTGTTAATTAGTAGTGGGACGATTATTATTGAGTATTATATTTGAATATAAGTTAATTTATCATTTATATTCAAAAATTTATATTTTTTTGGGATAATAGAGTCCCATTCTTATCATATTTTTGGATTTTCAACTATTAGCATGTTTCCTTATATATATGAGAAAGACAAGATCTTAATCAAGTTAAAAAAACAATTTTAAATGATATTCTAAAAGAAGTTTTTATTTTCCTCATATTTTTATATTTTCCTATCATACTAATAAAAAAATTAGAATTTTGTCATTTCTTTTGGTCAAGTAAGAATGGAGCTTTCTATTAACCGAACAAGTACATTACATATGTTACAAGGTAAACCAAAGTCCTTTCGTTTACCAAAAAATGGTCCACATAACCTAACCTATCAGAAGCGTTATTGGCTTTAAACCTCTAAAACTCAGAACCATTCACTCTATCGGAAAATAAGGATTACACAGGAAATACACAAAACCCGACCGGCAACCCATAAGGTTTGACATCCAAAATAATACATCCGCGACCATAAAAAACTATCGTCCATCTCATTTAATGATCCAACGGCTAATGTCGAATCACTAAATCGCATATCGGCGAAACACAGTTCCAACTCCACCTCCTTCCTCTGAACACAGAACAACCACTAGCACGACCGAACCTCCACTGTTGGATCTACCCTTCATGGATCCAACAGTGCACGCTGATTTCGGGTGGACAAGTAGCACGAGGATTAACCACCCGAAAAGCGGTTTTCTCTCTCCTACTCACTACTACATGTCGCTTAAAGAGTGGAATCGGAGGCCATTCTCGAAAAACCAGTTACCACTTAGACCCCGCCCGAAATACCACTTGTGGTTCGAGAAACTATTTCTGCGCGAATTAATTTGCGCGCTCTTCCACTAAGCAAAGACCATCGATCTATCCCATCGGATGGTTCTCATTCCTTCCGCCCTGCGCCGTTGATCTTCTACTGATCGTTGGATTTGCGCTAAAACCCCAGTTTAACTGCCATACTCCGTTTAACACACAGACACTCATAGATAACAATATTTTGTTAATCAAAGAGTTGTCATCGATCCATACAGTGATCGATGGTTGATTAAACCTGCAGCACTTCCAGAATCGGTCCTCACGCCACTGCATCCTTGGTCATCCTCCGTTGATCTCAACCTTCCCCTCAAATCCAATGGAATATTAATGCCAACACAATCTTCGGACTTCTGCCAAACAACAGGCAAACAGTTTAGGCTTCCCTATCCTCCCGCCTATCTCCTAATCCTCTTCAATCCAGCCTGTCAATACATTGCTCCCTATCTTTGACAGCCTGACAGAGACAGTCCTCTAACAGTTTACCTAGGGGTAACAATTCCCAAATGTGCCAAGTGTCCCTTTCCTTATTAGTCGCTCGTTCATTCGCCAAACAATCAGCTAACATGTTAGCTTTTCTTTTCACATGGACAAGCTTATAGTTTTTAAGGTTTGCAGGTGGGTGTAGATACGGTCAAAGACCTGTGACAGCCTCCAGTGTTTCGACACTTTATCCGATGATGTACCATTGCATATTTTCTTGGCTGCTCTAATAATCAATTCCGAATCTGCTTCAATGATGACATTATGTGAATTTGAATCCACCAAGATTTCCAAGCATTGCTCTAAGGCTATGAGTTCTGCCATGTTATTAGTGGCCTTCCCCAAGTAGTCATGAAAGATCTTCTTTATTTGACCCTGTTCATTCTTATAACACCCCCAAAACTAGCTAACTTTGGGTTGCCCTTAGAAGCTCCGTCTATATTAACCTTTGAGAAACCATGTGGAGGAGGCTTCCAAATATTTATATCTGCATTAGTTTGGCTCACACCCTTGATTATGCCCTGTGGGCTTATAGACTGGAGACCCAAATGTAGTAGAATACTCGCATCTTGGGGCAGAGGAGGGTCCTTAGGAAGTGACCTCAACAAGATACTGACTATGTCTTTGAGCTTCCTTAAAATTTGGTCAATTATGTGTTGGGGCTTGCTTGCTTTGTTCTTGAAGATCTGACTATTACGCTCTTTCCAAACATTCCAAATAACAAAGCCTGGAACCAAAGTCCAGGCTTTATTAATGATTTCATTCCCTGAGAAATTTTTCCTCTAATTCTTCAAAGTGTTGGAGATGATGAGTTTGTCCCTATCAGTGTACCTAAAGATTGAAGCCACCCAATCCCACATGGTGGAGGTGAAAAGGCAGAGGTTGAGAAGGTGATCCGTCGTCTCCTCTTGTGAGCCACAAAGGTAGCATTTGGATGGTCCAGTGAAGCCTTTTTTCAGGAGATTCTCCCAAGTTAAGATTTTCCTTTAATGAACTAGCCAAATAAATAACTTTATTTTCATCCAGTGGGGGCTCTACCAAAGATTCTTCCAAACTTGATCAAGGTTTAGATAGTTAAATCCTGTTACTACCTATTTAGCTTCCTTGAGGTTAAAGCTTCCTTCGGTGTTCTTTCCCCATCTTAGTTGGTCAGACAAGGAGGATACCAGAATCCTCATATGCTTTAGATCCTAGGTAAAGAGAATCTGCCTAGGATTTCAGAGGACTCTCTTCACTGCGGCCTAGATCCTTCCAAGTTCTCCATTTTCCATTGTTCCTATCCTGGTCCCAAAAGTCTTTTACCATAAGTAGACCTTTGTTGTCTGTGTCATTCTTGAGAGCTCCTAATTCATCCTTATACAAGTCAGGTTCCTGTTGCTAGTTATCCTCCCAAAATCGAGCTAAGTTCCCAGCTCGAATTTCCCAGAAACTATGTTGCTCAACAATACTTTTATTTTCCTAGGCAAGGTTCCAAATATGGGAGCCCTTAATATGCCTTGACATTCTAATGTGATCCTTTTCCTACCAATGCTTGGCGTATTTTTGTTTCCAAAGCTTAGCCCAGGGAGTTGTCGATTCCTTGATCCACCTCCACTAGAGTTTAGCTCCCAAAACTCTGTCGATTGTTTCAGGATCATGAAGCCCCAAGCCACCATGGCTCTTGGATTTGCAAATCTTGTCCCAGGAAACTAAAGCCCATTTCTTTTTCTCTTCTCCTATGCCCCATAGAAAGTCCCTTTGTATGCTCCCGATATATTGCTTAATTCCTTTAGGAGCAGGAAGATTTGAGAACATGAACATGGGAATGGCCTGCAGGACAACCAGTGTGAGCACAAGGCACCCCACCAAATTTAAAGACCCACATGTCCATTTTATGATCTTGTCCTAAAGTTTATTTATAATTGTCTCCCACACTTCCTTGCTGAGAGGTTTATCTGTGAGAGGTATGCCCAAATACTTGGAAGGTAGCTGGTCCCTTTGAAACCCAAGAATTTTGGTGATATTTATTTGAATAGCAATGTCAGTGTTAAAGAAAAAAACTTTTGATTTGTTGAGGCTTACCTCTGTGCCAGCAGCCATAGCAAAGTCATTCAAAATCTGTTTGATCGTTCTGGCTTCCTTGACTGTGGGTATGCCCTGCAGCATTGTGTCATCCACAAATTGTTGATGACTATTAGTCGCTCCATCCAAGGTGAGTTTGATGCCCTGCATTCTACCTTCATCATTTTCCATTTTAATCACTCTGCTTAGCCCTTCCATCATGAGAACAAAGAGGAAGGGTGAGAGCATATCCCCTTGTCTGAGACCTCTGGAGGGTGTGAAGAGTCTTGAAGGAGCGCCATTAAGCAGGATGGAGAAGCTAGTCATGGTAACCAGTGCCATAACTCATCTTATCCAATTTTGGTCGAAGCCAAAGGCTCTTAGAACTACCCTTATATAAGACCAACTTAGCTTGTCGTAAGCTTTTGCTAGGTCCAATTAAATGATCATACCAGCTTGTTTGTTGCTTTTGAGAGAGTGTACCACCTCATGGGCTTGGATGATATTATTGAGGATTTGTCTTCCTTCCACATAGCCTGCTTGCTCCTCTAAGATGAGAGCTGGCAAAAGGGGCTTGAGTCTATTGGCGATCACCTTGGAAATAATTTTATACACCACATTACTTAAAGCTATGGGTCTGAATCCCTCCGGAGTCATGACTTTTTTTTGTTTTGGGATCAAAGCTATGAAGGAAGCATTAAAATCCTTCAGAACCTTTTTGGATCTTCTTGAGTCTTCCACCACCTCAAGGATATCCTGTTTGACTATTTTCTAACAAGCTTTGAAGAAGTCTACATTGAACCCATCCGGGCCTGGAGCTTTTCCATTTTGCATTTCATTGATCACTTCACTAACCTCCTCTTCCGACATTGGCCTGTTAAGATTGTGGTTATCTTCTGTGGTAACCAATTGAGGGATATATTGAGTCAAATGATTGATGAACCTGGATCTATCCCCCGGAGGCTCCTCTGCAATACTAAGGAAATGTTGTACAAGGAGAGATTCCATGTCTTTGTGAGAGCTTATTTCTCTCCCTTGAGAGCCTTTGAGCTTTGTGATTTTGTTGTGTGCCCTGTGATCCATTATGGATTTATGAAAGAACTTCGTGTTTCTTTCTCCCTCTCTAATCCACTGTATCCTTGACTTCTGTCTCCAAAAGATCTCCTCTTACAAGCACCGTTCTTCCCATTCTTCCTGCAAAGAATCAGCTATCTTTTTCTATTCCTTTGTAAAGCCCTCTGTGATGTTGATCTGATTGATCTCCTGGAGTTTCTGCTCAACTTCTCTTTTGGCTTTGAAGATATTGCCAAATTCCTTTTTGTTCCAACCTTTAAGCTTGGATTTGATATGTTTAAGTTTATGTTGGAGTAGGAACATTCTAGTGCCTTGAATGTTGAGATCCTCTTTCCACCATTTGTCAATATTATTGGTGAATTCAGGGTGAGAGAGCCAGGCATTCTCAAACTTGAATGGTTTGTTTCTTGGTGTACCCATAAAAGTTGCTTCCAGCTATACATGCCAATGATCTGAACCTCCAAAGGGAAGAATAGAAGTTGTTATGGAGGGCCTGAGAGAAAGAGGTCCTCTGAGATAATAAATCTATCTAGTCTAGATGCGACTTGTGAAGCCCCTCCCCTTTTGTTGTTCCAGGTGAAGGTCCCATTTATTGTTCCAGAGTCCACTAACCCCATGTTCATTATAAAGTTCTGGAAGGCCATGGAGTCTTTGCCTAGCTGTCTGATACCACCTTTTTTCTCTGTAAGAGATCTTATCATATTGAAATCTCTTGCAAAGATCCAGGGCATATTAGGGTGTTTTTCTCTTAGTTCCTCAAGGGAGGTGAGAATCTTGAGTTTGTCTTCTTGCTTTTGAGGTCCATAGACATTTGTGATCATGTATATCTCCTTATCACCTAAAGGTTGACAAACCAAAGAAAGATAGTTCCTAGATGCCTCAGCATCCAGGATTCCAAATTTCTGTGGATCCCACAGCGTGAGAATCCCCCCCGCTGAGTTTTTTGCTTTAACATCTAGATACTCATACTTGATTAGCCATTTATTATGAATTTCTCTAATTTTATCCATCGAACATATTGTCTCCTAAATATCTTGTTTTTCTTCTTTTATTCTAGTACTAAGATTTCTTTGTTTCCTTCCATTTCCTATGCCTCTAATATTCCAGGTTGTGAGCTTCATTAAGAAAGGTTTGTAAAGGAGTAATTGGTTAGCTCTTTCATCTTACCTGAGTTAATCAATAGTTTCCCACATTCGTTCAACAACTCCTTCTGTCTTTTTCTTCCTCTCTTCCTACCTGGGTTCTTTGGAGATTGTGCCTGTGTCTCCACCATCATTTTGACCCCTCTATGTTCCTGGCTTTCATGATTTCTTTTGACTCCAGTTCCCTTCGTTTGTGATCTCCATAGGAAGAGTTGTTGAACCCTGTCATATTCCTCTTTTGGCAGGGAGTCCACTCCTTTGGTCATTCCTTGTTCCAGAAATTTCTCTAGATCCATATTTTCCCTATCTAGAATCTCCTGCAGTTCATGGTCCTCCGTTCCCACCTCACTTGGAGTCATCTCATGGTCCCTATTTATCTCCATCATGTTTTCTATGATATCTTCCATGATGTCATCACTTTCCTTCTCAGTGATAATGTTCTCCATTTCCTAGTTGGTTTCTTTGTTTCCTTCTTCTTCTTCTAGGACCTTAAAGCTATTGTGGCTCGGTTTTCTTTCCTCATTGATCTTCTTTTGCGGCCTCTTTCTGCCTTTCCCTTTGCCCCCAACCTTGTTAAAACCCTCAAGATTTTTATCCACAGTGGTTTTCACATTTCTCTTGATGTTATTTGTTTGGCAGTCTCTATATAGATGCCAATGCTCATGGCATTTGCGACACCTAAATGGGATGTGCTCATATTCCACCGCCTATACCCATTCTTCATCATATACTTCTAAAATTATCGCATCCGGAAGTGCTCGAGATAAGTCCATTTCCACACAGATCTGGGTGAAGGAGGTGTATTTTCCTTTCAAAGTCGCATCTGAGATCTTTAGAAAATGCCCTAGTTTGTTGCCTATTGTTTTCAACAATTCTGGTAACCAATAATCCAAAGGAAGGGAGTATAGTCTGACCCATACTGGTACCGATGAAAATGTCTCGCGTTCCGGAACAAAGTTCATTATCCATGGCCGCATGTAGAGGCCTGCAACAGCGTAGAAATATGGTCCTCCTTCAAACACTTTGTCTTTATCCTCTAGGCTTGTGAATACTATTGTGAAAAAGCCCTTGGATCCCAAATGAAGGTGTATTTCTCCCTTTGGCTTCCAGTGGCTCCTTATCTAGGCATGCAGCACCCTCTCCATCGGCCATATTCCCATGAATTTGCAGATGACCACATGTTCCGTCATATGATCCCTATGCGCTTGTAGTGCGGGGTCTCTCAAGATGACCCGAGGAATGGTGTTCAACTTAGGTTTGTAGACCCCATATGTCCTTATAGAAGTAGTTTTTTGACTGTTATCCCCTTTCTCCTTTTCCTTACTAGCTTCCTGTTGCTCCCCTTCCTATTCATGAGGTCTGTTCCCTCCCAATGTTTCTGTGTTACTTGCCCCTGTTACCTTCTCCAGAGGTTTCTTGAAATGCTACTTTCCCGCATCCTTGCTTCTATCCGTAACTACTTGACTGTAGGAGGGAGCAGCACTCCCCCTTGCACGTCCCGCCATGGAGCCCAACGTCAAAACCCTAACCCTAGTTCAAGTTGCAGAGCCTCCCGCGCATCATCCCTTTCATCCGTGTATTCCCATAATTTATCTCCTTTCATTCCATAATTTTATCATTTATTACCAAATACATTTTTAATTATAAAATATTTTTATAAATATCTTAAAAACTTGCTCATAAAAATATAATAAAATGTACATAAATCTCCATAAACAACATTGAGTAGGCTTGCACGAAATCGCCTTTATAATTATACATATAGAGACACTTCAAACATTAGAGATGTTAGATAAAAGGACCATGAAAATATTAAATGGATTGGCTATCCACGTTATTTTAAACCAACCGAATTTACCATCTAAATATAATTCAACGTTTGAAACACTATTAGTATTCATATTCTTTTTCTTTTCTTTTTTAACAATTAACATTAACATTAACATGAAATCCATAGGTTCTACAAGATTATTGATGTCCCTACCTAAACCAACTTTAAACTTCATGAATTAATCATCATGATTCCATAGTGTAGGGGATCCCTTTAGCAAGAACCATATTTGTCAATTTGTTCCATTGTAATATGTTTATTTGGCTTCTCTTTAGCTTTTTGCTCAAACCCTTCAAGAATGAACATACTCTGAATGGCACATTGAATGAATGGAACAAATCTACCTTAAAAAATATTTGGCATTATGCTTAAACCTTTCAAGAATGAAGATGCTTTAAATGGCACATTGAATGGGTGGATCAAATCTTCCTTCAAAAATTTGAGCATTGCAAGCTAGCCATATTCCCACCTTGTAGTCAATGAAAGAGCTTTAAACTTTTTAATGGTAAGATGTTGAACTCATTTTTCGTTAAGAATTGGTGTCAACCTCCCATAAAAATCTCAAAGAACTTATCAAGATCCCTCCTTCACTTTTAGAGAGGTGGTACTCATATTTGATATATGGAAGATTCTTATTATGGTCTTGGATGAATGTAGTAGTAGACCTCCTTCCAAATAAAAACCCCAAAAAATCTTCCAACAAAGTTGTCATACAACATATTTAGTCATTACACACACAAGAAATATGAAAATAAATATTTGATGTACTAGGGTTTGTCTTCAACAAGTATTTTACCTTGATCTTTAAAATAATGTGAATCAAGAATCAACTATGACTTTAAATATCAAATAAAATATAAAATTGATAGGTCTTCAAACAACTTTAATGGACTGCATGCATTAGAATCAAATGAGTTTGTAAATCCTCAATTGCACAAGAATCAATTGATGCCTCGCCATACAAACTCATGCTTGCAACATGAAACTTGAATAGCTCTTTATGGGAAAAATTAACAATAATAGCCCAACATGACAAATTTCGAATTGTTTTAAACTGAAATAGTCTGTTAAATTACAACTAGACAAACCATAATTACATTGCATTTTTCTTATTTACAAGAAGGGATCTTGCTCCCCTAGACCTAAAATACAATATGAAGTGCTTGGAAGAGATGATAATACATAATTAGGCCTAGATCTTCATGTTGTTGAGCATAGATGGAAAACCTAATGGAAAGATGAATGTTGAAGCATAGATCAGGGGGGAAGTTCAGGAGGTTGATTCACAATTTCTGGAAAGGCAAACTCGTCTTCAGCAAAAATTCCCACCCCTTTTCTGGATGTGATTTTTTCCCTTTATAATCTTCTCTTTGTCTTTGCTACTACTTGAAAGATAGGTTTTTCATCTTTGATTTAACCAAAAGAAGATCCATTTTGAAAATATGAATTTAGGAATTCATCCTTTGAATTGGGTCTCTAGATATTTTAGAATTATTTTTTTGATAATATCATTTTCAAAAATAATTTGGTGAGAGCCCTGAAATGGTCATAAGTGTTCTTTTAATTTTCTCAAATGACATCTATAATTTTAGCCATGGAAATGCTTCCAACATGTTCTTCATGGTTCTAGCTTACCAACGAGTTCTCCTTTGCTCAATTTTAACATCCATTCAAGTTATGGCTTTCATAAGTTCACATTTCAGAAGTGGTCGATTATGTTGAAGGTGTATCTTAGTGATTGATCTACAAGTCCATATTTCAATCATACATACATAGTAGTAATATGCTTCAACATATTTATAAAGATAACCTCCCCAATATTGTTCATGTATTAAGCATAGAGAGTCACAGAATTTTGTGTCGTTTCTAGAGACTATAAAATTTTATCCTTTGTTTTCCAACTCATCACCTAGTCATCGTCCAAACAATTCCCTCCAAATGTCACGTTGGGTTATCTCCAATTGGTTTTCGCATGTCCGATAGGGAGATATGAAAAATAATCTTACGACAATTTTTTTATGAGAAATAATAATAAATTAGATAAAATTTATTTAAGAAATAATAATAAAAATAGAAAGTGAGATGCCAAAACTATTAACCAAGTAATAAAGCGGGCGAGATTTTGCAATAGTTCTTGGATCATATTGGCAATACAGGGGTATATAAAAAATTGGTAAATGGCCTCCGTTGTAGATTCCCTAAAGTGATGGATGTGGCTAAAAGATAAGACTATCAAATGAAAGAATGACCTCCATTTTAGATTTCATAAAGTATTGGATGTAGCTAAGACATGGGGCTATCAAATGAAAGGATGAAGACATTCCATTTCTTCCTTCTTTTTAAGCCTCTAATTTTCCAAAGGATAAATCATCACAATTATCCTTACATAAGGAAGCACTACATCTTGAACTAATTTTAAACTCTTTAAATTTGTTGGGTCTTCATAAAAGTCATTTGACATATCGAGAAGAGAAAAAATTGACCTTCAATTTAATCACGGAATTTTGATCAACATAATATTGTTATTACACCATTTAATAAAACCTTTATAAATTAAGTGTTCCCCACACAAAAATCTCCCTTAAGCATCTGTTGTACTATGTAACAAACACCCACCCCCCCCCCCCCCCACACCCCCCCCATTTATACGAGTAATAGTTCATATTTGACATATAAATGGGGACCCTTTTTAAATTTTTTAGTCTTTGAAAAATAAATCCTGACTCTAAGAAATTGCCTTGAAACCCTTAGAAAACAACCCAAGCTTAGGATCTTTATCACAAATCGCATTTCACAGTTTTCCATGTGATAATTATAAACATCTTTAAGTAAATCCCGAAATGTGATATGCGATGAAACCCCTCGCTGCTATATTCCGATCAGAACGCCTTAAGAACATGCTATCGCACTTCGTAGAGTTGCAAATAAATAATGCATGCCATTGTGTCATCCTTTAACGATTTGCGAAATGTGATATTGCGATTTTCACAATCGCATTTCGCATTATCTCCAGGAAACCTATATTACAACGTTTAAAAGTTGTGATGCGTGAATAAAGCATGAAGCATGGGAAGTTACTATGTTTTAATATAATAATGAGTGGTTTGACAGGGTAATTAATTGTTAGCAACTCGAGAAGAGGTAATGATGTTTCAAGTTATGGCTAGTTAACGCTGAACATCTCGTTCGAAATCCTCCCACGATTCAAAGTCATTTCAGAGAGCTTTCAACCTTAATTGTCCTATATCATCTGTGCTGATATATCTCTTATGTTTCATGCAAGCTTCAAAAGACATGTCATTGTGAAAGGCGATGCAAAAGTAGAAAAAGCAAAGCATTGCAGAATCTGAGCTATCTGAAATGTCGCCTATATTCTCTTATACAATTTGCAGTGTCGATGGGGGAGCGACATCATGGGAAGTCATATACAACATGCTTGAAGATAAGCGTCCCAAAATTACTATCATAAAGGCAATGACTAACTCAATAAAACCTTCGGGAGTCCAATTCAAAGATGTTGCATGTTCCTTCCTTCACAGAACAGGAGCAAGAGAGAAAATACTCCCATATACTGATATGATTAGGTGGGTGGTGGAAAATGTCATTATTGAAGACAGGCAATTCAAGAACTTGAGGATGGAGCTCATGGGGTCATTCAAAGCTAAAGACCTGAAGCAAATGTACCATATACCTAACCCTCAGGACATATATGACAAGTCGTACCTAGCCAACTTTGCAAAGAAAAACGAAGAACCTTTCAATATGATCCAGGGCTGGAGGGTACTAGAGAACAAGTTCAAATATGATAAAATGGGTATGTATCTCGTAGCCTCCTTATCAAACCCCTACAACTATGCAGTTGCTATGTTACGTAGGCTATGTGGACTACCTCATAATGCTAAGTTTTCAATAGAATGAATTCCTTTAATTGTTGTCTGTGTCAATTCCCACATAATGAATTGGGCTACTATCCTATCTGATAACCTAGTCACTGCCATTTTTGAGTACCGTCAAAAGAGATCCTCCTCCACAAAGAAGCTTCCTCCATTTTATTTCAGTGCATACATCATGGATGCCATCTGTTTCTGCAATAAATTTCCAATCATGGGTTGGAAATGGACTTTGCAGGACCCTTACCCTATCCATCTCAACCATAAACAGATTTGGGAATCCCATTATATACCCCATTTTTATAAAGTATGCCATGTTGTTATTTTACCATTGCATCAATTCATTTTTAATAAGAAATCCCCCAGGTTTTCCAAAGAAGCCACTACAGATCTTCTCGTAGTAGGCAAGTATTTTGTTGAAAAATGGTTTACATACATTAGGGTTTTTGGCAGTATAAAGGACCCGCATGTCCTCCCTTTGTATGTCTCTGATAAACTATTAGCAAGAGAAATAGCCCACTAGATTGTGAGAAAATTCTTGACCAAGACCCTAAAAGATAACAAAAAGTCATTGTGGCCATCTTTTCCCATTCGGTGTGGTTCCTTTTCGTTAGCAAATTTTAACCATGCAACCAAGGAATCACTAAGCCTAGGGAGGCTCAGGTTCCATACTCTGCCGAAAAGGCAATTTGATCTAGACATAATAGCACATAATATTATTACTATGGTGAAGGTTAAGCCCTTTAACCATGAGGCTAATAATTCTGAAAACCTTTTACAGTTAGTTGAATCATTCGAACAAGCATTTGAGTGGGAAAGGGAAAATCTAAGTCCTGGAGATTTTGAAAGCTTTCAGGAATTTAGAAACAAAAGGCTCGAAATAATTCCATTGCATTTGTTAAAAACCGAGGACAAACCTACACCCAGTGTAACTGTCAACAGCAAGGGACCAAATTCTTGCATAGAGTCTCAAATGGACACAGGGAAAGCACTAAACACCGAGAATATGGCGAAATCTAGCAGGAGGTCAGTCGAAAAGCAGGTTATAAGTGACCTGACTAAAGATACCGGTTCTGAGATCAAAAGCAGTAGTTTAGAGTAGGAGTGGGACCATATCAATAAAAAACTACAAGACACTCCTAAGACAACAAATGCCCAGGAAACCATGGAATATCACACTCCTCTGCATACCTAGAAAATTACAGAGCCTGAGCCGATGGATGAGCAAGGGATAGCTTCACAGTAGACAGAAATCATTCCTACTTTGCCCACATCAGAAATTGTCCTAAAGGTGACTAAAATTCCTCCTTTAGATGTGTTTTATAGCCCACTTCACAAGGCTATAGTAAGGAGACAGAGGAAAATAAGGAGGGTAGAGACACCTGAGATCCCACCTGGGAATGAGCCAATGGACATAGTCTGGAAGGATATTCCTTCCAATCTAGCTGAAAATTTGACCAGATTGTCGCAGTTTACAGGGGCAGATGCAACTGCCACCATGGATAAATCTACGGAGATAACTATTTTTTTAAGGGAGAAGGAAGAGAAGATAGCACAGCTCGAGCAATATCTACAAATTGAAAAAGCAAATGTGAACCAGCAAGCTACTGAACAAATCACTCAATTGCAACATAATATGGAAGTATTAAAGATAAGACATGAAGCAGACATTTTTGCGAAGAGCATGGAAATTCAAGAATTGCAAGAAGCCATGGAAAAATATGAAGATGTCCCTACTGTCGATGAATTCATCAAAGAGGCACTAGAACTAAATTCCCTCCTATCAAAGCAACAAGAGCAATTTTGCCAAATAATGTCACATATCGCTCCTTATCTGATCACCAGTGATCAGTTAATGGATAAGTTGATTTACCAAAGAACTGAATTTAATGATCTAAATACAAGGATCTCATAATTCATTGAATGGCAAGAAACAGAAGAAGGAAGGAGAGCTAAGCTGCTCGAGATTGAGGAGACACATAAGGACATTCTATTCACGGATTGGGATGCGCGGATCAAGCAAATTGAATTAGCAGTGGAAAGAGCAGCAGGGGTGTCAAAGAACATAGTAAAAGTAGTAAACCACACTTTGCATGCCACCAACCTGGTGAAAGAAGGTAACCCGAAAATACTGCCAGATTTAAATGACGTGCATAAAAGCTGGAAGGAAAGAGCGGAAATCCAAAGGGAAGCAATCACAAAGTTAGCAAAGACTGACTGGGAGGCGTATTGGCAATACCTTGTCAAGCCACACAGCTAAATCATGACCCTCAACTGCTCACTCCATTCAACTCAATAGATGATGCCACCTCTCACAGATGCTATTTTCGCAGGACAAGTCAGAACACAGTTTGGAGCACCTCCTCAAGTGAAACTGATGGCCGATATATGCGACTTAAAAGAGAATCTGGCAGACAACAAGTCATATGCGATATATTTTATACATTTCTTTGACTAACTGTTTAGTCAAAGAAATTATATTTAAACATTATCACCTTTGTTTAATGCATGATTGATCTTTATTATCACATGTTAAACAGATATCTTTTTATATCACATATCACACAGAAATACCTGGGTTTATATTAGATTAAGTTATCTAAAGATTTGCATGATAGAATAGGCCATTTAGTTATCACTATCCTTACTACAATCGCTTGAAAACCATCCACTCTCATTTTAAAACCCACACTCAGAAACTGGTCCCATCATCCCCAATCGAAGCCACCACTTCAAATGGAAAATGAGTTGTCTTTAAGGTCTAGACTGGGTGGTTATCCCCCATGTTGGAGCAACAAAAATCTGAGGCTTCAACGGCGTCCCATTCTTTTCAAACTTATAGAGTAAAACAACAAAACATAAACAATATACCTCACATTCCTTTACGTATAATGCACCATCCAAAAATTTATATCCCTCTTTTTAATAAATTATTTCTAATAAGCCCACAAGGCGTACAATAGATGGTGGTGGGATGTTATATTAAAGCACTCCATGGTGTAAATGTCAACAGTTCAAAACTCCATGGTAAAAAATCTAGTCATGCTAAGGGCTAGTGTGGCCCAAGCCAGGTGTGATCCTTGAGTGATTTTGACGGCTTAGATTCCCCTAGATCATAACAAAAAGGTGATTGTTGCTCTCAAAGTTGAACTAGAAGAAGAAAAAATGGTAAAGGAGATTTTGTTTGAAGAAATAAATGAGAAAGAACAAATATGTGAAAGACTGGAAGAGGAAGTTGTACTCTTAAGAGAAGAATTGGAGCATCTTAATTCAAAATTCAACAAGGGGATAGAATCTTGTTGAAGGTGTTGGAAATCTACCAACAAATGGGGTATCCCCGTTATGATGTCCCAATTAGACCTCACACCATTTGGAGTGGAAGCCCCATTCAAGTGATAAGCCTGACCACCATTACTCTTAGGGATTTTCCTTGGATGCAATTATTAACATAAGAGATTATGCAAATAGCCTTTGAAACAAGCAAGTAAGTTGACACCATGAGGCATAAAATTGCAATGTATATAAGGTACTTCTATGGAGGGGAAAGAGAGAGTGAGCCTCTAAAAGAAAACTAATAGTAATATCCTAAAAGAGACACACAAGAGCATGGAAATAATATTTTATTAACCTGCAAAGTAGTTCACAAGATAACAACGATGATAAAAGAAAATAACAATGCACATTCAATGAGATGCATACCAAAGCCAATGAAATATTTCATTTTCATTAGTATGTGTTAACATAAACATACATCTTAAAAAAGGAAAGAATAGTCTTATAATCATTCATGACATATGCATGAAAGTGTGTTGGCTCTAATAGCTTCATATATTAAGTGAAAGTCCAAAGATACATGATTACAACCATGCAACACTAGCTCCAATAGTGGAACATTAAGTCACCACTTGCTCCTCCAAAGAATGATCTTTTGTCCTATGCCGAGCTAGAGAAGCCAAGGTGAAAAATGCAAAGTCCCTTCTCTTGAGCTATGGGAGTGTATTTATAACAAATGAGGTGACTCTCCACCTCCCATGTGACTCTCGACTTCCCTCATGACTCTTAAGGTTCTACTATGAATTTTCGAATTCCTATGTGGCCTTTGAGCTTCCACGTAACTTTAGAACTTACTATTGAATTTTCACATTCCATGTGGGACCCTTTGGCTTCCACACATTTTACATTTTCTCAATTTTAAATCATAATTACATTCCACAAATGATGTGGGGCAAAATATATTGACACATATGACTTTTATGATGAGACTTTGAGAAGCCATGACTTGGCGACGGTGACATAAGACCTCATAGTGCATAAATTCCAAGCTCTTCTCTTTGTTGTCGTGTCTTTAATTATTCATGAGAGATATAATTTTTACTTCATGTTCCCCCTCCAAAGGGTCTAGATAATTGTTGGAACTTTCCATGTCAGCATGAGTTCCCATCTCTCCATCATGGTCAAGGATTCTTTCATGTTCTTCATGATGGTTCCTCCTTTTGCTTCTTCTTCACAAGTTCCTTCTTGTAACCACACCTTGATAACCTCCTTTGAGAATCATTGTTGATTCTTCTTTTTGATGCCTTTCATACCCCATACTTTCTTCTATTTTTTACCTACTTTACCTCGAAATCTACCCACCATTTGTCTACCTTCTTCAAAAACATGACTTTTAGCCTCCTTGTGTATATATGAGGTAATTTAAATTTTAAAGCATGGTTTTTATGTTCTATTGTAGTAGAAATAGAATTATTGATCATTTCTACTCTCTAATTAATTGGATTGGCTCACATAGACATTTAGATCGTGCTTCTACACATCTGATACCAGTGTATTGATCTGGTACTCGTGCTCCTACTCATCTGGTACCAGCATTATCGATCCCATACTGGCGCTCCTGCTTATTCGGTATCAGCATTATCAATTTGGTACTCGTGCTCTCGTCTGATACCTGTATATTTTCCTATCAACTACCCAACAATAGTTACCCATGTTCCTGTTGACCCGCGTTCAACCGTGTACCTGCACTCATCCTGCACCAACAGCAGCGGTCCAGCATCTGCGCTCATCAGGTACCAATCACCGTGATTTGGCACCAATAGCAACAATTTGATACCCGTGTTCTTCTGATACCTACAATACAACACCTATGTTGATCCGGTACTACCTATGTTAATTGTGTTGATCCAGTACTACCTATGTTAACTGTGTTGATCCGTACTACGTACGTTAACTGTGTTGATCTGGTACTACCTACATTGACTGTATTATTTTGGTACTAGATCCTACTTTCCAGGTACGATGGTTGAGCGAACTGTCTTCAATGAGGTTAAGGAAAATATTGATCAAAGGCATCATTTTGTTACACCAAATCAAGATATGCTTCCTCCTCATGCACTCTATGTCATGAGGATGAAGCTGAATATGTAAAAGAGCTAAATTGTAATATTTTGTATGATTTGTTGCTATTTTAGTAAGCCTCGATGTAATGCCATTTCTCTATAAGAGAAGGCTTGTAGATGATAGTAGAGATGAGAGATTAGAGGGAGATTAGAGAAATATAGACAAATAGAGTTTTAACTTTATTATTATGGTTGAGACTTGATTTTTTAATCTTTCTTTGAAATCAATAATATGGGCAGTAATTGACGAATTCAATGTGTTGTTGAATTCTTTAGCTTTGTAAGTTCTTTAAGATTTACTTGGTAGCTCGGCAAGGGCCCATTGAAGCCATCAAGGCAAGTTCTCATTATAGTTATTATGCATATAGTTTTGTTTATGTAGTGTTAAGTGTTTGATGTGATTTTAGTCTTGTTTCATGTAAGTAATTTCTGAGTGACAGTTCATTAGTTTTATGAATGCAAACTTTATTGCTTAAGCTGCACATATAATTGTTTATTGTTATTTTGAAGAACAAGGAAGCTAAGATCGGAGATCTCACCATTCACCTATGTTCTAACATAAATGGTTTTAATAAGTTAGACATTTATAAAAGAGGGTATAAAAAGTAAAAACAAAAAACAAAAAATAAAATAAAAGAATGAAAAAACGAAAAAATTTGAAAAAAACAATGAAAAGAAAAACAAGTGTACAAGTGAGCAAGCTCAAATTCCACTAGAAATAATTCCTATTTTAATCATATTGTATAATCATGATCAAACATATTTAAATTTATGTTTTTAGATTAGGAAATAATTCAACCAGCCTGTTTAATCTTGGTTGAAATTAGTAGATAGGATAGATTAGAGAACAAGTGACCAAAGCATTTAAACTTGGTCAATTGCATTATATGCACTAGAATAGGGTTATAAGTAACCTTAGGAAATAAAAAGAGGGTCTGCTAGATCAAATGCGCCCTTAGGATATATTAATCATGCTTTAGATAGATTAATCTTGGTTAAATAATGAACCAATCATGTCATTTAAACATGATTATCAATTTGTAATAAGCATTAAGCATTGGGTTGTATTATAAGGTCGGGAGACGACAAGATGTTTTGTCGGCTTGTGATATCGCAAAGGCTCTTTTCAACTGCCATGATTTTCCCCGCCTGGATCAACGGCTAGGAAAAAAATTCGCACCCCCTCTTCCCATTTTCCATTAACAACAAGTGGGGGGTCCGAAAGCGGTATGGTTTTTCTTGGACCCTAGGCAACGTGGTGTTTCCTCATGACTTCGCATCCCCCTCGCTAAAAACTATATACCACTACCCCCCCTCTGAAATCTGCTTATCTCTCCTCCACTCCTGCCAACAGTCACCACGTCACCTCTCGTATTTCACCTACCGCTAATTACACCGCGCCACTTATCATTCTATCATTTGTTCACCACCTATTCACGTTGCCATTTACCCGTTATACACTTATCCATTGAAAATTTCATGTTGCCCATTAATACATCTAAATCTCGTTCTGTAACAGTTCTAACACCAATGGTAATTGATCTAAGTCCTATAAAATCCACCTCGTCTCATCACGCATGAATCTCCTAGCTGCGTCGTTACTATTCTTAAATGCGGGTACAATTTTCAGCTCTCGCAGCCCCTACTATTGTGACCACCTACCAATCTCAATAAATTCACAGCCCACTACCTTTGACAAATATTCATTGCTTATCCAGGTACATGTTCAAGCCGAAGCTCTGTCCTCTTTTTCCTTTTTCAAATTCCTTAGACATGGCGCCAAAGGGGAAGGGCCAATCCTCTAGTAGCAAATCAAAGAGTGAGGATAAACTCAAAACCTATGATACCCTAGACCCTAACCATATGCCATTGGCAGACCAGTATTACAAGATTGCCGACATTGAGTGTGAATTTGCCCTGTTCAACTTACACCATTGGTTGAAGAAAAACTACCTAGACCAGCAAAATGAAATTAACCTTTGGGAATCTCTATTACCCATATTCATTTTCCCACAGGCATGCTATTTCCCTGACCTTGTCATGTGGTGACAAGCTAGATACAATCCACTGCAAAGAACCATTGTGGCCTAAAATGGAGACATTCTGGTCTCAATTGCACCTGAAACCATAAACCAAATGTTGCTTATTCCTGAAAATGACTCCCTCAGCCATTTTTCTGCAGTTGTCCTTATGCATTTGTATCATAAGCTCACCTTTCCTCAGAGAGCCCAGATTTTCAAGATTTTCCTTCCAGAATATTCCTAGCTTCCCAAGAAAAATCCCCCTTATCCAGCTTCTATGTTCCTAGAGAAATCCCAACAGATTATTGCCTTAGTTTCTTTCCTTTTAGGGTATCAATAAGACTAGTGGGTAAATGAACCTATTCTAGGTTTTCTATCTATTTTATCTAATGAACATAAGTCATCATTCATGTTTAATTTTAGTCAATTTCTGGCTGATAATATGCATGAACAAATGATGAAGCTTACTATAGAAGACATGTTTAAATATGCATCTATACTAGTCGATATGTTTAATTTTCAGCAATGAGATTGTAGTATACCTAGGGGGGATAGTATGGGGTAGAGAGGGAGGTACCCAAGGGAATAATGTAATGATGGGATGGGCCATAGTAATAAATAAAGTGGTTAACCCATATCATGTAAGGGACCACAAGTAGTTAGCAATAATGTAATAAGCCCATCGTATTAGATAGATAGTATTGAGGGACCCATGTTAATTCCCCATGGTATTGTATGTATGAGGCCTATACAGAGGCTAGAGACTCCCTATTGAGAGATGTCAAGGAATATTGTATGAACAAGCATATGGCTTGTGGAGTGGTCTCCTTCCTTAAGGAGTGAATGTATTGTGTTGCCCTACCTTAAGGGTTTTGATCAATAAAGAAGCATTTTCTATCTATTTCAATCTTATTATTTCTGGGTATATTTGTATTCTCATATATTTTCTGGTCAGATTATTACAAATGGTATCAGTGCACTTTCTTCAGCAAAGCGAAGAATTTTTTTTTTTTTTTTTGCAGTAATTTTTTGGGCGGGAAGTTTGTAGATCAAATCTATAATTTCTGGTACAAAATTTGCAGAATCTAGTTGTAGATTTGGGTTGTTTGCGAAAAATACCCAATGTTTAAAAAAAATCGGCCGAATCAGAGTCTGGATGAGGGAGATATCATTGATTTAAAAATCAACGGTGTTGCAAAATATTTTTGGGGTGCGAGTTTGCAGATCAGATCTGTATGTTTTGGTGCAAAATTTGTAGAATATAATTGCAGATATGGGTTCTTTGCAAAAAAATACTCAACTTCAAAAAGCAATTGGCCGAATCAGAGTCCGAATAAGGGAGATATCGCTGATTTAAAAATAAATTGCATTGCAAAAATTTTCTGGGACAATGAGTTTGCAAATCAGATTTGTACATTTTGGTGCAAAATTTGTAGAATCTAATTGCAGATCTGAGTTCTTTGCGAAAAATACCCAATTTCAAAAAAAAATCGGCCGAATCAGAGTCCAGATGAGAGAGATATCGCTGATTTAAAATCAACTCTTTTTTTAGAAATTTTTGTGACGGCGGGACAGTTGCAACACGAATCTGAAATTCCAGTGCCTAGATCAAGATTTCTATCACACGAGAAGATGCAGAATTGTCATTCCATTTCTGAAAACAGGTCATAATGAAGATTCTGAGCAATATTGACATGTTTTCGGAAATTGAAAGAACATTCTGCAGCTTCCCATGTGATAGAAATCCCGATCTAGGCACTGGAATTTCATATTCACGCTACAACTTTCCCGCCATCACAAAAATTTCTGAAAAAAAAAATAGTTGATTTTAAATCAGCGATATTTCCCTCATTTGAACTCCAATTCAATTGATTTTTTTTTTGAAATTGGGTATTTTTTTGCAAAGAACTCAGATCTACAATTAGATTCTGCAAATATTTCCCTAGAATGTACATATTTGATCTACAAACTCGTCACCCCAAAAAATGTCTACAACACAACTGATTTTTAAATCAGCGATATCTCCCTCATCCGGAGTCTGATTCAACCGATTTTTTTTTCAAATTGGGTATTTTTTCTCAAACAACCCATATATGCAATTATATTCTACAAATGTTGCACTAGAATGTAAATATATGATCTGCAAACTCGTCGCCCAAAAAATTCCTGCAAAAATAAAATAAAAAATAAAAAATCTTCGTTTTGCCCAAGAAAGTGTTTTGATACCACTTGTTATAGATCTAACTTGAAAATATATGAAATAATACCAATATACCCAATAATTGTAAATAATCACCAAAAATAACCAGATCTGAATATAGATAGAAATGCTTCTTTATTGATCAAAACCCTTAAGGTAGGGCAACACCATACATTCACTCCTTAAGGAAGGAGAACACTCCACAAGCCATATGTTTGTTCATACAATATTCCTTGAAATATCTCAATGGGGAGTCTCTAGCCTCTATATAGGCCTCATACATACAATACCATGGGTCATTACCATGGTTCCCTCAATACCATCTATCTAATACAATGGGCTTACTACATTATTACTAACTACTTGTGGTCCCTTACATGATACGGGTTAACCACTTTATTTATTAGTATGGCTCATCCCATTATTACATTATTCCCTTGGGTACATCCCTCTGTACCCCATACTATCCCCCCTAGGTATACTACAGAGATAAGTTTCTAATAACTTTACATAAATAAGATGATCAAGGCATCAACCAATCAGTGATACAGTGGACTTCATTGGTCAGGAAAAACTCAACAGTGTTTAAATTTGCAGACTTCATATACATTTTTGTTCATACAATTGCAAGGCTTCTTAGCAATCAGAGTGAGCCAAGGATCAGTTTGGAGATTAAAATGGTTTTGCACCTGAGTGAGCAGACAAAAACTGGAGACTGGTATCTATACCAGAATTATACAGAGATAAGGGTATATGGATGTGAGTTGGCTCCCTACAAGCTACCTAAATATGTTCCAATGAGGATTTTCTCTCTGGAATACATAAGGCAAATGATCAATATGGATGAAATCATTTTGTCTCACGTAAAATAAAATCACAATTTAAGATAAAGACCCAAGTGGGACCATTCATATGTAATACTAGAACAGTAGGAGATGAGGTAGACTCAATCCTCAAGCAATTCAATTTTCAACCCAGTTTCACCTGGTCATATGACCCATTCAACATAATTTATAGTTTAAGGGTGGAACTAAAAACCACACCTTATAATCATACCCCCATACCAGAGATCGAGAAGTTCATGATTCAAGACCAGTGGAAGGAAAATACACTACAAGAAGCAGAAGAGCAGATATTATCTACAGCCACCCTCCAAACTCCAGTACCTCAAGATATACATGGAAAAAGGCCAAGAGAAGAAACTTCATATTCAACATGTATAAAAATAAGTTCCCAAGAATTCATCATTCAATAGAAAAAGAAGAGGACACATCTCAAAGATGTCACCATTTAGATTGAGGAAGAATAAGAAACTATTGTTATGTTTGGTTTGCAGGTTCCCACAGGGTCAGAGGAGCTCTTCCCTGATACCCCATCCTCCTCGACCTCACAGAATCCTTCAGAAAAATCATAGTCAACAGAATTGGGTGAACATGATGATCCGAATATTTTCAGTAAGTTTTTGCAAATTAAGAAAAAAACTGAAACACTCAAATCCAGCACATATGTTTAGTTTTGGAAGCAGACTTCTACCTCCAAGCATAGGTTGTTAATAGCATTTGATAGTGAAAAGGGAAGGATTCAAATGGAATTCTTACAGGCTCAAGTACCATCTCCAAGAACCCCTTTAGACTATAAGAATATTATCTTCTCATTTTATGCAAAGCAAATCCATCTCATCGATCAAATGGATATACATAGACAGTTTGGAGAAATGATTTTCTCCACTATGACAAATATTGCTATGGCACTTTCAAAGTTAAATACATCTCTCACCAATGTTCAGCCACAATTAAAATCGGAGAAAATTTCTTCATTAGCAAAGGACACTAAAATCAAAACATTGGAAGATTTGGTGATCAAGTTGGGTTATGATCCCAGTGATGTCAATGCAGTGGAGGAGATCCTCAAGAAAAAGAATGTAGACATAGCAATGCTCAGGAAACAGATGAAGTTACCTTCTATAGAGGATCCACAAAGAAAAGAGATAAGAGAAAGTGAGAAGCATAAAGAAGACATGCTCAAATTGATCATTGAGAAAAATATACATATAAAGGAGATGGAGGAACAGATAGAGAAGCTATTGAAGGGAAAACAAGAGGTTTCACAATTGACTATAGCTCCAGTAACAACCATACCAATTATGTTGTAGGGACAGCAGGGGATTCAACATTAGTACCAGATGATTTGAACAAAGTTATCCAAGACCTGTCTCTTCAGAGATAATAAAATGTAAGCTCCAGCAAAAACTAAAGAATCTAGAAGCACAAAAAATTAAAAAGGATACCCTCTTGGTGGAAGAGATATAGAAATCTCACCAACTTGCCAAGAAGATTGATCAATTAGAAAATCAGCCATTGATGGCTCACACCTTGGCCCAAGCCAAGGAAATAATTTGGTTGGATATAAATCATGCCATAATTGAGATTTTCCCATTCATTCAGATTATTTTTTAACAAGAAGAGTTAATTGATAGGTGCAAAACAGCCATTGAACAAGTCATAATAGCACTGGGACAAAAACCAGCTGAGGCTACATCCATGATCAAAGTGTTGAACTCAAAGACTAGATCAGAGTTAGAACAAATCCAGATTGCAGATAGGACAGAGACCATCCTATAAATCAAGAAGGCGTTGCAGAAAAGGAATTTAATGACTTAGTTGGAGACTAAGTGTCAAACTCTGGAAAATATTGTCCAGAGATTTCATACTAAATTTAATTTGTTGAATCAAAGAGGATTGCCAGGGTTAGTAGCACCCAATGATAAATTAATCAACTTGGAAGATGACTGTGAGAAACTTTCCACTATTGCAACAGATAAATCCAAGTTTGCAGGTATCAAAGGACACATCACATGTAAAGCTTTCATTGAAGCCTTGGAGTTTGATTTAGCTATCAAACATGAAATCAAGCACATTTTCATCAACAAGCCAACTTTCAAGAAATATAATGAGGTAGATGAAGTTTATAGAAATCTAATAAATCTTTCTATACCCAATGATGAAAGGTGGGATCAGTTGTGTGATACTATCGAGTAAAAAAAATTATCTCCAACAGAAAGACAACAGGATAGCACATTTTTGGGCCAAGTCATCAACAATTTCCTCGAAAATAGTGCCAGCAATCTCAACAGTTTAAACATTCCTACATTTTTGTACTATTTTGTAAATCAGTGAGATGTTTCTAGAATCCAAATATTTTGTATAAATAAGTAGCAATTCGATGTATTAAGGGTTGAACCCTTGGATGAGGTTTCTAAAGTGGAATTGTATCAAACTGAAATTGCTTCACATTAATGAAAGGATTCTAGATTTGCTTCAAACAGCTTGTCACTTTGTGATTTTTTCTTATGTTTTCACTTCATTTTGTTGTTCTACATGTATTTAAGTTTTTATGAAGAAAAATGTGTAAGAGAAAACTGAATATCAGTCTATCTTAAACCCCCTCTAAAGTTATAATCTATTTTAGAGATTAGTCTGTTGGACTTTTTTTCTTTATAAGCTCCTCTACATTCATAAATTGTCAATCATCTTTGTAAGATTAAATATATTTTGTTCGGCTGTAAACATTGTTTACTTGCATGCTTTCTTATGATTAACTAAAAATTCAGTTTGAATGTTTAGGGGATCATAGCCTCTTACATCTCTACCTTCCACACACTTTTAAATCAAATTATTGTTCAAAGGTAAAGAATTAGCCCTTTCTAAATATTTAGTATAAATAAGGTTTAAACACCTGCCTTAATCTTCTCATAACATTGGTCATCCAAAAAATTTTAAAACAACAAAACATTTTAGATGCTCTGGCATAATTACTTAACCTAGAATTATCTCAGAGGACAAAATCATATTGGCATCGTTGTCAAGGAACAAAAATTGAATTATTTTCCCTAGGCCAATGATAGAACTTTTCCTTTAAGGTGAATAAAGGACTAGTAGGTTAAAATATTTCACCTCACGACTTCACAAACCCAAACTAGGTCCTTCAAAACATACCATATCTCATTCTCATTCTGAAATTGTTTCTCCATTATCCGATCTAGAGAGACTTGGAAGAGAAGCCTCTTTAAGAAGAAGACTTGAAGCTTCTTCCTCTTTTTTTGTACCACTACAACCTGAGGATATTTCAACCTCTGATCCCTTTAGGTCTGTTCCATCTCCTTTATATTTGGCTAACTTAAAATCTAGGGTATTAGAATTACTATCGAAAGGATTTTGTCTACAGTCAACTCTTTTAGTCCATTCATTGGAATCTTATCAAATTCCTAAAATACCTTTAGAATCACCTAAGTCAGAAGAAGAATTGGATGTACATTTACCTGAGTTAAAACCTACTAATTTTATCTCTCTGATTGTTTATACTCTTCCATCTACTTCTGCCCAACCTGAGGAAACTTTTTTTGTATATTCAAATCCTTTGTTTGAAACCAAAGAATAAGTTGAAACAAAGGTCTAGAAGTTAGTCATTCGAACACATTTAAAAACTTTAAGAAATAATCCACCCTCTTTTCCTCGTCCACCTACTTTTACACCTCCATCTTCACCTACAATTTCATCATCCTCTACCACATCTACTAATTCATCTTCATCTTCAAGTATGGATTCCTTTCAACCTATTGTTCAAGCTAGGTATGATGCTTTACAGCTTCCTAATATACTCAATAATTTTCTTGATGGGTATTTAAAACACCTAGCTAAGTTTAATGGAGAAACCAATTTGTCTGTGAAGACCATTTAGCTGCCTTCTTGGACTTTGCTGATAACATGAATATTGAACATCAAAATGTGTATATGAGATTGTTTGTTCAATCACTAGAAGGGAATGTCATAATTTGGTTTAGACAACTTAGACCAAATTCTATCCAAACTAGGAATGAATTAACTACCATATTTAAGAATCAATGGGGGATTAAGAAGGATCATGTGGATTTTCTTATAGAACTTGAAGAATGGAAAAGAAACCCTGGTGAGCCAGTCGCTAATTTCATAAAGAGATTTAATAAACTTTATCATAGAATGCCACCTGATTGCAAACCACTAGTAGCAGCAACCAAAGTTAGATTTTCTAAAACATTTGAAGATGATTTTGTATTTATTCTTAGGGAAAGAACATCTCATACCTTAGAAGACATGCAAACAAATGCCACAGAAGTTGAAGCCAGTAGGGCAGCATCAGCCAAACTTAAATATAAAGCAGAAAAAGTTGAAAGGAAAATGAAATCCAAGGAAGAGGGTTCATCCTCAAAAACTAAAAATGAAGATCAAAAGATAGATGAAATCACTTCATTGCTTAGAAACCTTTCAAATATGATTTCAAAAATAGAAGCTCAACCTAGAACAATTCAACAAGCTGCTGCTAGACCTCAAACTCAATATAGGAGACCTCCCCAAACCCAAATCTTACAAAGACCAAATGTTGATCAACAAATTCAACCTCCATTAATGATTGATGATCAGCAACATGAAGACACTATAACTTTGATCACTGAGGATATCAATAATCTTGATCATTCATATGTTCAAAATGTTATTGTCTCTCTTCCTCTAAATCAATATTCTCAACAAGATCAAGAAAACTCACAAGTTTCAAAATATCATGCCTTTTCTGAGTTTTTTATTGCATAATTGAATAGAAGATATGATTTAAGACCAAGGTCAGGGCCTCGTAGACCTCCTAAAAATCCCATTGTAAATGAACAACAAATTAAATCTATTGAATCTCAAACAACAACAATCCAACCATTGAATAAGACAAATGAAACAACTTCGATTGATAAAAAATTTCTAACCACTTTCACTGTTGAAAAGGAATTAGAAAGAGTCAAAATACCCATTCCTTTGTCTAAACTTTCAAAGAATCTGGGTTATAAAAATCAATTTTCCAAGTGGATCTAATCAACAAGTGTTGATGTTGAAGGAGATGTAATAAGCTTATAAGATGAAAAATATTCAGTAGTCTTTGGTCCCAGCTCAGATATGATTGAGGAAAATGTACCACCCTTCTATGTCACTTTAAAATTTCATGATTTTTTATTATACAACTACATGTTAGATTTTGAAGCCTCCCATAATTTGATGCCAAAGGTAATTATGGATCAACTTCAATTAGAAGTCACCCGATCTTATCAGGATCTATATACTTTTGATTCCAAGAAAGTACCATGTCTTGGACTTATAAAGGATCTAGTGGTCACTTTAGCTCAAAACCTTGTTAAGAGTATGGTATTAGACATTGTAGTTACTAGTATTCCTTCTAAATTTGGCATGTTATTATCAAGATCATATTGTGCCAAATTAGGAGGAAGACTTCAAATGGATGTCTTATGCTATTGTTCCTGTATATGGGGGTGAACATCTTAGGTTATACAAAGAGGTAAGATTCATTAATATTGTTTTCAAATCAGATCAAGCAAGAAATCATCTCATTTATGTCTTAGATCAAGATTTTGGATGTTTTGAATTATCATCAAATAACTTACAAAACACTTAGCTTAGCATTGAAAACATTTTAGATAAACCAAATGCTATTAAGACTGATATTTGCAAGTTATACTTCGATGGTTCTTATTCAAAGGAAGGAGTTGGAGTTGGTGTTGTACTACTTTCACCAGACAAAGAGAATATAACTCAATCCTATAGGCTTGAATTTGATGTTACAAATAATGTAGCAGAATATGAAGCCTTGCTTCTAGGATTGGAATTAGCCAAAAGTATTAAAGTGCAAAATCTAAGTGTATTCAGTGACTTAGAACTCATTGTTAAACAAGTAAGGAATATTTGTCAAACAAAACATCCTAGATTCAAATCTTATAGAAATGAGGTATGGGACTCAGTGGATGATTTCTTTCAAGCGTTTGACATCACTGTTATTCCAAGGAATGAGAATATTCATGCAGATTCTTTAGTTGTTTCAGCTAGTTCTTTTAAACTTTCTGATCAAATGTTCGTCCAATATCAAATTCAAGTTAAATATAGGCCTTCAATTCCTGATAATCTTAAACATTGGCAAATATTTGATGATGATGAACAGTGGAAGTACTTTTTACAAGTAATTGATGTATTTTCAGCCTTACAAATTGAAGAAGAACAATTGGATTATAATGAGTTGAATAAGGAAGATCAAACTTCACAATTAGACTTAAGAATTGGTAATCATAACATCATTCAGTTATGTAACAATTTCATTCCTAAGGGCTTGGTTCCTCTTGAAAAATTGTTTGACCACAATGATGTTCCTAAAAATCCATTTTCAAATTCACCTAAAGAAGATATATAAGAATGTAATATTGGAACTTCGGAAGAAATCATAAATATTAAAATCTTTGCATCTCTACCAATGGAAGTGAAAGACAAATATTTAGATCTTCGTAAAGCTTATAAATATGTTTTTGCTTGGGCTTATAATGAGTTGAAGACATATGATACAACACTCATTGAACATAAAATACCTTTAAAACCAGAAGGTAAACCTTTTAAGCAAAACTTAAGGAGAATTAATCTAGACCTTCTTCTTACCATTGAGAAAGAAGTTAAAAAACTACTTGATGCCAATATCATAGTTCCATTGAGGTATTCTGATTGGGTAGCACATTTAGTTCCAGTAAAAAAGAAATATGGTGAAATAAAACTATGTGTAGATTTCAGGAACTTAAATAAATCATCTTTGAAAGATAATTATCCATTACCCAAGATGGACCAATTGCTTCAAAAAAATTTCAGGTGCTAATAGAATTTCTATGTTAGATGGTTTTTCTAGATACAATCAGATCATGGTGAGCCCATAATATAGATAAAAGATAGCATTAACAACTCCTTGGGGTACATTTATGTATGCAAGGATGCCTTTCGGATTAACCAACATTGGAGCTACCTTTCAAAGAGCTTTGGATTTAGCATTCGTGGGTAAGACAAATAAATTTTTGGTCATTTATCTTGATGATCTGATTGTATTTTCTAATTCTAAACAAAAACATTTAAAGCACTTGAAGAAAGTTTTTGACACGTGTAGGAAGTTTGGGATATCACTCAATCCCAAAAAGTCCATGTTTGCAATCAAAGAAGGAAAATTGCTTGGCCATATTATTTCTAAGGAAGGAGTGGTCATTGATCCCAAAAGAGTTTCAGTTATCCAAGCACTTTTATTACCAAGGAATAAAAAGGAAATTCGGGATTTTCTTGGAAAAATCAAATTTTTAAGGAGATTTATACCTAATTATGTTGAAATAGTCAAGGATATCACTAATATGTTGAGGAAAAATCATGAAGTCAAATGAACAATTCCAACAAGATTTGATTTTGACCATATTAAAAAAGCTATTTCTGAATCCCCAATATTGGTCAATCCAAACTATTCTGAACCATTCAGCATTCTTTCCTTTGCCTCTGAAACCACCTTAGTTGTTGTTCTTTTACAAAAGAATGAAAATGGGGATGACTGGCCTATTGCCTTTTTCAGTAAATTTATGAGATATTTTGAACTCAAATATGCTATTATTGAAAAATAGGCCTATTCCTTAGTTCAAGCCTTAAAAATCTTTTAGAGTATATGTCCTTCATTCTTCCATTATTGTCTATGTCCCCAATAGTGTTGTTAAAATTGTATTAACTCAACCTGATACCAATGGAAGAAGAGGAAGAAGGATTACTAAGATATTAGAATTTGATCTCATTATCAAAACTACAAAGTTAGTGAAAGGTCAAGGTTTGGCTAAACTCTTCGCTGAGTCAAATTGTAAAGTTTTGGGGATAAATCTTGTTTTGAAAATTTCAGCAAAGAAAAATCCACAAGAACCTTCTCAAACTTCAATAGAGAAGAATCCACAAGAACCTTCTCAAATTTCAACAAAGAATAATCCACAAGAACCTTCTCAAACTTCAGCAGAGAAGAATCCACAAGAACCTTCTCAAATTTCAGCAAAGAAGAATCCACAAGAACCTTCTCAAAATTTAGCAGAGAAGAATCCATAAGAACCTTCTCAAACTTCAGCAGAGAAGAATCCACAAGAACCTTCATCTTCAATTCAATCAACTCCTATTCATATTGATGATAAACTCTTGTTATCTGAATGGTACACTAATATTGTACATTTTCTTAGAGATTTTGAGTGTCCATCTGAATTTACAAAGAATCAGTGCAAGACACTAAAGTTGAAGGCCATAAAATATTGTATCATCAATGCAAATATGTATTGGAAAGATCAACTCAATATTCTTTTGCTTTGCTTGACATAAAGTGATACAAAAGGAATTATTGATCAATTTCATGCGGGTATTTGTGGAGGAGACTATGCTTGGAGAGCTACAACATATAAAATTTTGAGAGCGGGATTTTATTGGTCAACATTTTTTGCACAACTAGGAGCAAAGGTTAAAAGTTGTACCCAATCTCAAATGCTTGATGGAAAGAAAATATTAGCAACACTTCCTTTAGTTCCAGTACTAGTTCAAGCAACTTTCCTGTAGTGGGGATTGGATTCCATCGGAGAAATTCATTCATCATTAAGCAGCCAGCATAAGCGGATATTAACTGCCATAGATTACTTTACTAAATGGGTTAGGAATGTAATTGACACTGTATTTATTAAATTTATTGAAGAAAATAGACTATCTAGGTGTTGACGACGTTTGACCCACCAACATTCAGGGGATCTCCCCAGTATGAAGTCCCAAGTAGACCTCACATTGTTTGGTGTAGAAGTCCCATCTAGTACGATGGCTCAGTTTCCATTATCTTAAATATATTCCTTAGCTCTTGCTTGTTAACACGTGAGAGTGTCTTGCTTTGTCTTTGAACAACAAGGTTCACGTGCCTGGTGAGTGCTTAGTGCCACTTGTGTCAAAGTTATTTCACTGCAGAGGGAGAGGGTGGAAGTGTGTCTCAGGTTGAAAGGGAATAGTCCCAACTCTACTAGAGACACACAACACAACAAGACATGTGCAGCTTCTAGTGGAGTACTCCACATGTATGCAGTAGTAACAAACACAAGGTGAACAGATAGCACGTACAACACCCAGCGGAATAGTCCACATGAGTGCAATGGGCGTTATAACAAGTTTACAAGAATGAATCTGTCGAGTGTCCAGCAGGATAGCCCACACGGGTGAGATAGTGTTAACAACTAATACAACACATTTCCAATAGCATATGTACTAAAACAACCGAAATAGTTAAACTATCTTAATATAGGTTAAAACAACATGCATTACAAGCGTCCAAAGAATAGTCTTACAAATGAATACAATACATGTGTGAAAACGTGCTGGCCTATTAACAGGCTTCTGAATTAAGTGAAAGTTCCAAGACAAATTTGTACACAATTACATCACTAACCCCGATAGCGGGGCATTCGAGCCACTGCTCGCTCCTCAAAGAAAAGATTACAGACTCTAAAGACTATGTGGGAGGATCCAAGGTGGAAAGTTCCTTGCATGTACAAATGATGGGTATGTATAGCCAAGGGTGAAACTGACCCTTGTGACTGTTCGACTTCCCTCATGATTGTTTGACTTACATGACTCTTCAACGTTACATGTGGGTCTCTTTGACTTCCATGTTACATTACATTTATTACAACAGTATGGCCCATAGTAGTGATGTGGTCGAGATGACTCGTGACATGACTCGAGATGATAGTGATGGTATGTTCATGTTGATGGTGGTGTCCATGTTGAGCCGCAATGTTGTTAAGTGATGAGTGTGCTCTTGGTGTATCATAGCTTAACCTCCACATAGCAAGGTGTGTGAAGTCTTCAATGGTCTTGGTGTTCACTTGATATTCATGCATGTGCATGCATCTCCTTCGCTTGCTACTTGGTGTTCATTACATGTTTGTCCATTCGCAAACAAGTCTTCTAGCATGTGTTCCTTTTTCATCCCATTCATCATCGTGCCATGTCTCATCCATGTACCTATATCTCCAATCACTCATGACAATACGACATCAAATCTAGCAATCTCCTAGTCTGCCATGATGCATTATTTTTCACTTTCAGATGCAGGTGAGCGGGAGAGAGGGCAAGGCTCTAAAACTACACGATGCACATTTCAAGCTGGGATGCGGGCTCCAAGCACTATCCATGAAAATTGCACAGAGGTGACTAGGAGGTTGATATGGTCAGCCCAGATCAGTAGTGACTATCTGTGTGATTTGGCTCAGCTGTAGGACAGATCTACGCAATTCTTTCAGGGAGACAATGCATTTAGTATAGGGAAACTGAAAGTGAAAATTGTGCAAATTCTTTGGGGAGCACGCAGCGGGTTGCGAGAAGCTGCTGGAAAAAACTACGAAGAGATAGGACGCTAGACTGTTGGACATCCTTGCACGGTTTCAGAGCTAAGCAGGATGTTGGGCATCTGGGAGACTACTCATGAAAATTGTACAGTTTTCAAGATGAGCAGCAGGTCAGCTGACAAGGTGACTAGCTGGAAAACATGTGCAATTTTATAGGGAAATGTAGTGGCACGTAGTGGGTGTTTGTTGGGCATGTTTGTGTAGTTTCTTCAGTCATCAGAAGCGAGCATGCTTGGGAGCTTCTGCACAATTTTTTGGAGGAATGGTTCATGGGATCATTTCCCGGTCAAACCCTTCGGTTGACCAGCTGGAGGCTTGATGGTCTTGTTTGGGGGCAGCGCATATTGAGATGGCTTGCTGAGAAACTTTTGCGTTGTTCTGGGTGACAGCCAGTCGGGTCAAATCCAGGATTGCACAGTTGAGACTGCCTAGGAAGCAACCTCAAGTTTTGCACAATTCTGGGTAGTAGTAGATTCTCATTGAGAGTTGAGACTACGCAGTGCAGCTCAGCGAAGGTTTAGTTGTTGGAGGGAGGTCCGGTAGACAAAGTCTCAGCAAAATGACTAAGTGTGTGAGCAAGTGAACTTATGCATGCATGACCTTGTGGAAACACACTGATCATGACTCGATGACATGACACCTTGAACCATCAAGACAACATACACTCAATGTGATTGACCGACGAGTGCAAGTGACAAGCGTGACACTTAAGATAGACATTCGGATGACCGTGATGACACTTGTGCGATAGTGATTAAAACATCATGTGTGAGTGCGATAGATGTTTACATAGCGAACACAACTCAAGCACAACCCTCAACATCACCAGAACGAGGTCGCAAGCATGAAATAGCAATCAGCATGTCGAAGATGACAGTTGGTCGAACAAGTGAAAAGGAAGCAAGACATGTAGAAGAAACACATACAATGACCTTTCGTGTTTGCGCACTTGCATGTTACTAAGGGTAGGATGATATGACATTGGCAAGCGTCTTGCACACTTCAACTAAGAGGTCTACTTCGGAAGGTGTTCTTTACTTACCATACTTACCCGCAAGATGATCATGTATTCGACGAAGTTTGCATGTGGTCATGATCTTTTCCATTACTTGGTTCCTTGGTCCTTCTCCTCAACTCCTTGGAAGCGATTTGAGCATGTCACATTTTCCTGTAGTCATTGAGAGGTAGATCTCTGCAATTTCAATGGACATTGACTGTTGTTAGAATGAGACCTTCGGAGGCTGGTCTGCGTAGTTTCTGCATGCAAGATAGATAGGGTAGCTTGGACAACATTGTGTAGTTTTGAGGCACGGGGTACTGCTGCGGGATGGGGATCTTGGTAGGACACCTCTGCGCAATTTCTAAGTTCATTGCAACTGGACTGCTCTGCGCATTTCCGAAGAGCAGCATTGGTTGCGGTCTCTACGGGTTGCGAGGTTTCAGCAGGCAAGGGAGGTTGGTGTCTCTACGAGCTGCGGGGTATCAGTAGGCAAGGGAGGTCGGTGTCTTTGCACACTGCGGGCTTTCAGCAAGTAATGGAGGAAGCTTGATGGTTACAGAAGCAAAACACACAATTCCAGGAAGTTGGATGAGGCTAGGTTGCTTGGGAAAATGGCTAAGTGTGAGATCAGTGTAACATATGTAAACATGATAGGACTTGACTTTTATCGCACACAGACACTTAGTGACATAACATAGACCATTCAGAATGCATAAGACATACTTTTCTTGATGCAACAACCTTCGTGACAAAAGTGTGTGAAGTGAGTGTGAAACATGTCTATGTGATGACAACCACTCATACGCACACAATTACCTTGAAGAAAAACAACATCCCCTTTGCATGGAAAACAAAAACCCCTATGCCCAAAGATGATACATGATGCATGAAGATGAGAACACAGGAAACTCTTAAGATCAAGGAGGGGATCTTGAAATCATTAGCTTATCCACAAGTGAGCAAGGATAATCGATCACAGGATCCGAGGTAGGCTCTGAAATTTGCATGCGAACCAAAATTTTGGACCGTGGTTGTAACCTCTACAACACTTGGTGACACACTGGTAGAGCTCCAGCTCTCTGAATGGACCTTGTTTCATGAAAAGCGAGTCTAACCCTTCCGGAAGTATTGTTCAATTCATTGATCGCAATGGTTTCCGCACTAGCTTGTGTGACAAATGTAGTCCCTACTATTCTCTTGATTGGTCAGCACACATTCCAAGCCAAGTCAACTTAGTTGTTTCGATTGGGGATGAGGGGTATATTGGTGCACAAGTAATATGACTGTCAAAGTTTAAATTTCATCTCTGGTGTTGCTCCGCTGCCAGTAGCCCTAGACAATACACCAGTGGAGTCACGCAGGAGCACAAGCATCGCTCCGCTGCCATCGTGCCTGGTCAATACCCCGACGGAGTTATATGCATCACCTCTCTGCACCAGAAGCCTTTCTCTTCTTTCACCTTATTCATTTTTTCAGAATTTTCATTTTTTCATTTTTTTTCATTTTTTACCTTTTTCAAAGAATTGTGCATAGGCACTTATATATTTCAGAGGCGGAAGTGGGACCCTAACTTATTGAGAGCGGAAGAGGTTGTTCCTTCAGAGAAGTATGTTATGTATACCTCTGACATAATTGTTAAGGTTTTCCCCCTCACCTTACTCTACTTGACTGAGCTGACAAGGGTTAACCCAAAACAACCGACTAGAGTATGTGGTGCTAGTTAGAGCGCAAGCGTTGTGTTTTCACCAATACTCACTCTAAACATAACGTATTTTCCATCAAGGCATCATCGAATGAAGACAACAAGCTCTTCATAAAGAGAGAGGACAACATATATCCAGATGTTGATAGATGTACAAGTCCTCTTAGATTTTCCCAGCTTGTCTCGAGAGCCAAACACGGTTTCACGATAGGCTAATATACGGGTACAAGCAACAAAAGAAAGAAAAAAAAGCAAAAAGTAGAAGTAAAGCGAGAGAAAAACAAGTAAGCAAGGCAAGCAAGCAAGCAAACCAAACCAAGGAAGAAAGAAAACAAACAGGAAAACCATAAAGCAAAGCAAAGAAAGAAGCAAAGACTACTCCTACTCCTACGCTAAATAGTGCATGGGCCTACTCACGTGAAGTGATATTTCCAATGCAACCACCGGTGCATTGGCTAACCCATGTTGGTGAAGGCATCGTTAACAATAAAGATATGCATGTAAACCAATGAACAAGAAAGATAAGTCAGTGAAGAGCAACACGCTCCGAGTTCTAAAACATCCATAGAATAGAAAAGAGTGAATGCACAAAACAAACATTCTACAGACTTACCATGGTGTTGTGACGCACTACATCCAGACAGTAAACATACACACTCTTTGGACTGTGACATACGAGAAAACATGAGAAATACCAACAGCTTATGCTTTGCAAGCACGCTCGTTGTGTAATATTCCTCCAAATCTTGAGCGATGGGATCATGTGATTCAAGTGGAGGAAGTGAAATCTGGGTGTTTGGTTGATCTGCAATATGAAGCAGAGAGTGATGAGGAGCCTTGGGTGTTTTGAAATTTTTTTGGTCGGAAGTGGAATTAACCTTAGGACAAAGAGTGCCTAACATAACCATTAGCCCAGGCTAAAGTGCCTCGACAGCTTGCGGGGTTTCCACTCCCTCAATAGGTAGATCATCGGAGACCAATGGCTTACACAGATTAACAATGAGTGAATCAACATCATGATCAAATGAAGAAGTATAGATATCACTACAACCATGATTAGAAAATTCAGGATGTTCATCTGCATCCTCATGATTTGATGAATCGTGCAGAGGGGTAGATGAGAAACAAGGATGTTCACCCTCTGTGTTTTTAGAAATGACAGATGACAGATGGGATGGATTTTCAGAGGAAGATGTGTCCTCTCCGCAATGTAATGATAGGCTGACATTTGGTGTGTCCTGTGAATGATAAGAATTAGAAACATCTGGAAATGAGTTTTCACGGGGAAAATCAAAAGTGGTAGAATCACAAGGGATGTCAAGATAGAGCGGATGAGGCACGGAGGGAAGGGAGTCATCCTTCACCCTGGGTTCTTCTTTAGATTCCTGCACACACTCATCATACATGATAGCATAGGTTGGTTGCACAACACCAACTCCGTCAACAACTTGATCCTCGTTCACAACAAGTGTGGAGTCTGGAATGGAAGAACCCAAGACAGTACAACTCGGAGGATCAATGAAATGGAGGGGCAGAGGTTGAGGGAACGAATCAACATGAAAAATAGCGGGCTTGCAAGTCAAATCTACACAAACATTGAGAGCAAGTGGGGTGGGAGGATGCGACAGTTCAATAGATGTGTGTGCACCTTCTCCCACCTCGTACTACGGAGCTAGAGTAGGTTGATGAGAAAAGGACGGACAGTCACTTGTGAAATTGACCTCGTTCTTCTAAGATTTGGCAGCTGTAACACCAAGGTATGTTGGGAGGGGTTTGAATGATTCTAATAATTGCATATTTTTCGATATGTAAGGAAGATACTTAATTCTTCCATCGAGAAATTCCCAATCAATCTCATCTTCAGGAAATTGGTATGCAAGATTACAAAAGCGTGTGTGAAATTGCTCAACGGATTCATCAGGTGCTTTCTGCAATTTTAGATTTTCTTTATTGAGTGTTTTATGGTCAAAATGATTGAAAGAACGATCTATCTCTACAACCAAATGAGGAAGAGAGTGAATATATTTTTGGGGTAGCATGGCACACCAATGCAATGGGTGCCCCCGAAGCATGTATGTGAACAGCACGCGGATCATGTAATCTTCAAAGATTTCATGCCTTTCACAGGAGCCTACAATGCCAACCACGTGTCTAACCAAAGCTACTTGGCCTCCACCATCGTATGTTTTACCTGACAAGCTATTCCAGATCTCTTCCAAGATTTCCAAGTCATTTCCAAAAGACATACACTCTGGAAGAGAAATTTTGTGTTTAGTCATGATAAGTATGTGGAGATTCAAAACAGATTGTGAGGACTTAGCTTGTCATTTGCCCCTCCTTCTAGTGCCATAAATGTTGACGGTGCTAGACCCACAAACATTCAGGGGATCTCCCCAATATGAAGTCCCAACTAGACCTCACATTGTTTGGTCTAGGAGACTCATCTGGTATGATGGCCTGATTGCCATTATCTTAAACATATGCCTTAGCTCTTTCTTGTTAGCACGTGAGAGTGGTTTTCTTTGTCTTCGAACAGCGAGGTTCGTGTTCCTAGTGAGTGCTTAGTGCCATTTGTGTCAAAGTTCTTTCACTACAGAGGGAGAGGGTGGAAGTGAGTCTTAGGTTGAAAGGGAATAGTCCCAACTATGCTAGAGACACATAACACAACAGGACATGCGCATCTTAGGCGGAGTAGTCCACACGGATGTGGAAATCACAAACATGGGGTGAACAGATAACACGTACAACACCTAGTGGAATAGTTCACACAAGTGCAACGGGCGTTATAACAAGTTTACAAGAATGAATCTGTTGAGTGTCCGGTGGGATATCCCACACGAGCAAGACAGTGTTAACAACTTATACAACACATTTCCAATAACATATGTACTAAAACAACTGAAATAGTTCAACTATCTTAATATAGGTTAAAACAACATGCATTACAAGTGTCCAAAGAATAGTATTACAAACGAATACAATACATGTGTGAAAATGTGATGGCATGTTAACAGGCTTTGAATTAAGAGAAAGTTCCAAGACACATATGTACACCATTACATCACTAACCCCGATAGCGGGTCGTTAGAGCCATTGCTCGCTCCTCAAAGAAAAGATTATAGACTCTCAAGGCTATGTGGGAGGAGCCAAGGTGAAAAGTGCCTTGCATGTACAAATGAGGGCTATATATAACCAAGGGTGAAACTGACCCTTTTAACTGTTCGACTTCCCTCATGACTATTTGACTTACATGACTCTTCAAATTTACATGTGGGTCTCTTGGACTTCCATGTTACATTACATTGATTATAATAGTATGGCCCATAATAGTGATGTGGCCGATATGACTCATGACATGACTCGACATGACAGTGTTGGTATGTTCATGCTGATGGTGGTGTCCATGTCAAGCCATTGTGTTGTTGAGTGATGAGTGTGTTCTTGGTGTATCATAGCTTCACTTCTGCATAGCAAGGTGTGCGAAGTCTTCAATGATCTTGATGTTCACTTGATGTTCATGCATGTGGATGTGTCTCCTTCACTTTCTACTTGGTATGATTTGTGTGTTCCTTCGTTCATGAACAAGCCTTCTAGCATGTGCTCCTTGTTCATCCCATTCATCATCACACCATATCTCATCCATGTACCTATTTCTGAAATCACTCATGGCGAGACGACATCAAATCCATAAATCTCCTATTCTACCATGATGCATTGTTTTTTGCTTTCGAATGTAGGTGACCGAGAGAGAGGACAAGGCTCTGAAACTACACAAGGAAAATTTCAAGTTGGGATGCGGGCTCCATGCACAGTCCATGAAAATTGCGCAAAGGTCACTGGAAGGGTGACATGGGCAGTCCAAATTAGCAATGACTATCTACGATATCTGGTTCGGCTGGAGGGAAAATCTACGCAATTTTATTAGAGAGATAGTGCAGGCAACAGAGGGAGACTGGCATTGAAAACTACGCAATTTCTCTGGCAAGATGGCAGTGGATTGTAGGACGCTACTAGAAATAACTGTGCAAGTTGGGATGTTGCCCTGCTAGACATCCTTATGTAGTTTTTGAGTGGAGTGGGATGTTGGGTAGCTGGGAAACTGCATAGTTTTTAGGATGAGTAGCAGGACGGCTGACAGGGTGACTAGCTGGAAAAACAGTGCAATTTTTTAGGGCAATGCAATGACAGGCAGCGGGTGTCTATCTGGCATGTCTGTGCAGTTTCTTCAGTTAGAAGAAGCGGGCATGCTTGGCAGCTTCTACGCAATTTTTTGGAGGAGTGAGTCTCGAGGTCACTGCCCGGTCAAACCCTCTGGTTGACCAGTTAGAGGCTTAATGGTGTTGCTTGCAGGTAGCACAGATTGAGATGGCTTGATGAGAAACTTCTTCTTTGTTCGAGGTGAGATTCAGTCAGGTCAAATCCAATATTGCGCAGTGCAGACTACCTGGGAAGCAGCCTCAAGTTCTGCGCAATTCTGGGTAGTAGTAGTTGCTCACTGAGAGTTGAGACTAGATTGCACAATGCAACTCAACGAAGGTCTGATTATTGGAGGAAGGTCTGGTCGACAAAGTTTTAGCAAATTGACTAAGTGTGTGAGTGATCTAACTTGTTCATGCATGACCTTGTGGACATACACTTAACATGACTTGACGACAAGACAACTTGAACCATCAAGACAACATACACTCAGTGTGACTAACCGACGGGTGCGAGCGACAAGCGCGAAACTTGAGATAGACATTCGGATGACCATGATGAAACTTGTTTCACAGTGTTTACAACAGTGTGTGTGAGCGTGATTGATGTTTACATAGAGGACACAACTCAAACACAACCTTCAACATCACTAGAACGAGGTCACAAGCATGACATTTAATTAGCGTGTCGAAGACGATAGTTGGTCAAACAAGTGAAAAGGATGCAAGAGATGTAGAAGAAACATATACAATGACCTTTTGTGTTTGCGCACATGCATGTTACTGCGGACAGAATGATATGATATTGACAAGTCGTTCTACAAACTTCAACTAAGAGGTGTGCTTCAGAAGGTGTATTTTACTTACCATACTTACCCTCAAGATGATCATGCATTTGACGAAGTTTTCATGCGATCCTAATATTTTCCATTACTTGGTTCCTTGGTCCTTCTCCTCAACTCCATGGAAGCGATTTCAGCATGTCACATTTTCCTGTAGTCACTGAGAGTTACATCTATGCAATTTCAGCGGACTATGACTGTTGTCATAATGAGAACCTGGGAGGCACTTCTACGCAGTTTCTGCATGCAAGATAGACAGGGTAGTTTGGACAACATTGCGTAGTTTTGAGGCACATGATACTGCGGTAGGATGGGGGTTCTTGGAGGACACCTCTACACAATTTTTGAGTGCAGTGCAGTTGTATAGATCTGTGCATTTCTGGAGAGTAGATCTAGTTGGGGTCTTTGCAGGCTGTGGGCTTTCAGTAGGAAAGGGAGTTTGGTGTCTCTGTGTACTATGGGGTTTTAGAAGGTAAGGGAGGAAGCTTGATGGTTGCAGAAGCAAAGCGCACAGTTTCGGGAAGTTGGATGAGGCTAGGTTGCTAAGGAAAATGGCTAAGTGTGAGATCAGTGAAACATATGTAAACATGATAGGACTGGACTATGATTGCACACAGACACTTAGTGACACAACGTAGACCTTCCAGAATGCATAAAACATACTTTTCTTGATGCAACAACCTTCGTGAAAAAAGTGTGTGAAGTGAGTGTGAAACATGTCTATGTGATGACAACCACTGATATGCACACAATTCCCTTGAAGCAAAACAACATCACCTTTGTATGGCAAACAACAAACCCTATGCCCAAAGATGATAGATGTTGCATGAAGACGAGAAAACGGGCAACTCTTAAGATCAAGGAGGGGAGCTTGAAATCGCTTACCCACAAGCGACCAAGAATAATTGATCGCAGGATCCGAGGTAGGCTGCGAGCCAAAATTTTGGAGGATGGTTGTAGCCGCTACAACACTAGGTTTGGATGCCCCCAACATATAGTTACAAATAATGCAGCAACATTTAGCAGTGTCAAAATGATTGAAGTTTGTCAGAAATACCAGATTTTGTTGCATCATTCTAACCCCGACTATCCACGGGGAAATGGATGGGCAAAGTCTTCAAACAAGAGGTTGGTTAAAGTCATTAAGAAAACACTGGAAGACCACAAAAGGAGTTGGGACAACCATCTCATATATGCAGTTTGGGCAAACAGAATATCTCCGAAGAGGTCAACTGGTAAATCTCCATTTTAGCTTGTTTATGGTAAAGAAGCCATATTTCCTACGCATCTAACTTTCCCTGTCATGAGATTTTTACAAGAAGCAAATGAAGGACCTGATGATTTTTCTAAGAGAATCAATCAGATTATAGAACTTAATGAAAATAGAGATGAAGTTCATTATAAGCTTCAGAAATATCAGAACAAAATGAAAAGTTTGTTTGAACGAAAGGCTAGATAAAGAGGAAGGAGATTTAGTATTAAGATGGGATGTTAGAAGGGAAGATAAAGGAAAACATAGAAAGTTTGATAATCTCTGGTTTGGACCTTTTATCATTGCAGAAGTTAAAGGAAACAATACTTTTATCTTGCATAACTTGGAAGGACAATATTCCTCATTGCCTATCAATGGGAAATACTTGAAGCATTATATACAATATTGAGATTCATTCATTCATTCATCATTTTTACATCACCGGAATGTTTTTATTTTTAAGCAATGTGTGATTGTTTTCGACAAAGACCCCATTAGCCCAAGGAGAAGGCACACAGATTTGCAAGTTCTCTGCATCCTGTAGGAGGAAGCAATCCCCAATTGGAGCCGATGTTGTAACATAAATGGTTTTAATAAGTTAGATATTTTTAAAAGAGGGTATAAAAAATAAAAATAAAAAATTGAAAAAAATAATGAAAATATGAAAATAATTGAAAAAAAATAATGAAAAGAACCCCATGAAAAGAAAAACAAGTGTACAAGTGAGCAAGCTCAAATGCCACTAGAAATAATTCCTATTTGAGTCATATTGTATAATCATGATCAAATATATTTAAATCTATGTTTTTAGATTAGGAAATAATTCAACCAATATGTTTAATCTTGGTTGAAATTAGTAGATAGGATAGATTAGAGAACAAGTGACCAAAGCATTTAAACTTGGTCAATTGCATTATATGCACTAGATTAGGGTTATAAGTAACCTTAGGAAATAAAAAGAGGGTCTCCTAGATCAAATGCGCCCTTAGGATATATTAATCATGCCTTAGATAGATTAATCTTGGTTAAATAATGAACTAATCATGTCATTTAAACATGATTAGCAATTTGTAATAAGCATTAAGCATAGGCTTGTATTATAAATTCAGGAGATGACAAGATGTTTTGTTGGCTTGTGATATCGCAAAGGCACTTTTCAACTTCCATGATTTTCCCCTCCCAGATCAATGGCAAGGAAACAACTTCTCACTGCCTCGTTCCATTTTGCGTTAACAGCAAGGGGGGGTCCGAAAAGTGGTATTGTTTTTCCTGGACCCCATGCAACATGGTGTTTCCTCATGACTTAACACCCCCCTCACTAAAAACCATATACCACTACCCCCCCCTGAAATCTGCCTATCTCTCCTCGCTCCCACCAATGATCACCACATCACCTCTTGTATTTCACCTACCACTAATTACACTGCACCACTTGTCATTCTATCATTTTCTTACCACATATTCTCGTTTACATTTACCTGTTATACAATTATCCGTTGTAAATTTATCGTTTCTCGTTTCCCATTAATACATCTAAATCTCATTCTGTAACGGTTCTAACCACAACGGTAATTGATCTATGTCCTATAAAATCCACCTTGTCTCATCTCGCGTGACTCTACTAGCTGCATTGTTACTATTCTTAATTGCAGGTATGATTTTTATCTCTCACAACACCTACTATTTCCAGCACCTATCAGTCTCAACAAATTCACAGCCCACTACCGTTGACAGATATACATCGCTTATCGAGGTACCTGTTCAAGCCAAAGCTTTGTCCTCTTTTTCCTTTTTCAAATTCCTCAGGCATGGCACCAAAGGGAAAGGGCCAATCCTATAGTAGAAATTCAAAGAGTGAGGATAACCTCAAAATCTCTGCTACCCTAGACCTTGACCATATGCCATTGCCATACTAGTATTACAAGATTTCCGACACCAGGTGTGAATTTGACCTATTCGAATTACACCACTGGTTGAAGCAAAACCACCTAGATCAGCAAGATGAAATTAACCTTTGGGAATCCTTGTTACCTATGTTCATTTTCCCATAGACACATTATTTCCCTGACCTTGTCATGTGGTGCCAAGCTAGATACAATCCACTGCAAAGAACCATTGTGGCCCAAAATGGAGACATTCTAGTCTCAATTGCACTTGAAACCATAAACCAGATGTTGCTTATTCTTGAAAATGACTCCCTCGGCCATTTTTTTCGGTTATCCTTATGGATTTGTATCATAAGCTCACATTTCCCCATAGAGCCCGGATTTTCGAGATTTTCCTTCCAGCAGATTCTTAACTTCCCAAGAAAAATCCCCCTTATCCAACTTCTATGTTCCCAGAGAAATCCAAACAGATTATTGCTTTAGTTTTTTTCCTTTTAGGGTATCAATCAGACCAGTGGATAGATGAGCCTATTCTAGGCTTTCCATCTATTTTCTCTAATGAAAATAAGCCAGCATTCCTGTTTAGTTTTAGTCAATTTCTAGCTGATAATATGCATGAACAAATGATGAATATTATTACAGAAGGCATGTTTCAATATGCATCTGCATTAGTCAATATGTTTCTTTTTCAAAAAGGGGATAAGTTTCCAATAAATTTACATAAACAAGATGATCAAGGAATCATCCAATTAGTGATACAGTGGACTTCATTAGTCGAGAAAAAATCAACAGAGTTTAAATTTGCAGACTTCATAGATAGTTTTGTTCATACAGTTGCAGGGCTTCTTAGCATTCAGAGTGAGCTAAGGATCAGTTCGGAGATTAAAAGGGTTTTGCACCTGAGTGAGCAGACAAAAACTAGAGACCGGTATCTATGCCAAAATTATAAAGAGACAAGGGTATATGGATGTGATTTGGCTGCCTAAATATGTTTCAATGAGGATTTTCTCTCTAGAATACATAAGGCAAATGATCAATATGGATGAAATCCATTTTGTCTCAGGTAAGAGAAAATCACAATTTAATATTAAGACCCAAGTGGGACCATTCATATGTAAAAACAGAACAATAGGAGATGAGGTAGACTCAATCCTCAAGCAATTCAATTTTCAGCCCAGTTTCACCTGCTCATATGACCCATTCAGCATAATTTCTAATTTAAGGGTGGAACTAAAAACCACACCTTATAATCATTACCCCAGACTAGAGATCGAGAAGTTCATGAATCAAGACCAATGGGAGGAAAATACATTACAAGAAGTAGAAGAGCAGATACTAATTACAACCACCCTCCATCCTCTAGTACCTCAAGATAAACAGGAAAAAAGGCAAAGAGAAGAATTTTCATCTTTAGCATGTACAGAAATAAGTGCCCAAGAATTCATTATTCAACAGAAAAAGCATAGGACACATCTCAAAGATGTCACCATTCAAGATAAGGAAGAACAAGAAACTATTGTTATGTTTGGTTTACAGGTTCCCACAGGATCAAAGGAGCTCTTCCCTGACTGATCCGAAAATGGGTTTTTAAGTCTATATTTAAGGTATTACAAACTCATGTGCAGGGAAATTCCTATTCCACTTAATGCAATGGATCGATAAGATTGCAACGAAATAGACAATCAACAGTAATTAAAACACAACAAAACACACATATCAACACAGTCAAATTAATAATGGAGTTCACCAGACTTCTTGGCTACGTCTCCTGGTCCAAGCTATCACTAAGGGCCTCTATATTATGTCTTCAGTTGCAGATTATCACAAGACTGAGCTCCAAAATAGAGTCTCAACCAACAGTGACATTCACAGAGATTCACTTGGTAACTTCGAGTCTCAAAGAGTACACAGACTCTCCCTCTATCCTATTACTCTATTCGGCTGTTCACTATCCCTCTCTGTCTCAATCTGTCTCCTCTCTAAGTCCGCCTCTGGGAAACCTCTCTCTGAACAACTCTATCCTATGTCCTGCCATGTGATGGCTTTTAAGCCTATCGGTGCTTGTCTATTCATCTCCCTTTTCGGGCTCTCTGGCTCCCAGTGTTGTCCCTTCATCTTCCTGTTGCACATTAAACAATCATTGCAAAACGCTCTAAGGTATGGTGGCCACCTGTTTTCAAACGGAAAGGACCATTGGCGCGGGAGAAATCCCCGGGAATACATTTCTCTATTTACACATAGAAATACACCAAAACAGTGATAATTTCCACCAAGTCGGACTTCAAATGATATTGAATCCAACCTATAATCCTATCGGGTTTGTTGTTGCATCACTATCGCAAGTCGCAAGCGCCCATATGCCATGGTATCCTTTGTATTTCGGTTTTATAACGAAAATACACCAAAACACAAAAAAACTCGACAAAAGCTTTACATCGGAACTCAAATTTTATAAAGCCGCATCTATAAACCCTTTCAGGTCTGCCTTGATCGCAATTGCAAGTCGCATTTGCATAGCCCCTTTGTATTGTTGTGATCCCATTCCTTCGCCGATCTCCAATCGCTGATATCGGCGTATCGCATATCGTGGGGTCACGGGTCTCTGTGTTGTTCTACCAGCCCACTCGCCGATCGGCGCCATCGGCCCATCGTAATTGCAATCGCATTACCTGTGGCCTATCGGCATCACCCCTTTGTATTGTTGCGATGCGATAAGTCGCAATCACATATTGTTGAGTCTCTAGCCCTGCGGTAAGTCCTCCCTTTGGAAATTTGTGATGCGATAATGTAATCTCGGTTGTTAATCTACGCACTCGATCAACAGTCCACATTGTGTCGATGGGTCGCGATCACATTTCCCATAAGGCTGCCTCCAATACACCCCGCTGGCCTGCCCCCGATGTGATATCCCGATTTAATCCGGGTCATTGATTCGGTCGATCCGACGGCTCCAGTGCAACGTTACTTCAACCTTCGCTTTACTTGGGTTTCCACCATTCTTTAGTGTTTTCCTCTGTGATAGTGTTTTCCAATAGTTAACATATATGAAGACTTAGACTTAGAGGTTTGATACAAGATCCATTTTGGATCATGCCTTCCCACTGAAAAGCTTTTGGACCACCAAAAGTTGGTTTTAGGTATCAATGAACTGAGGATACAGTTCCTTCACTTGTCCAATTCCTATCCATCGTGCCTTGCTTGGATTTGAACCTTTGAGTCCTACTCTTAGGTACTCAACATCCCTTGACGCATAGTTCTTACCTTCCTGTCCAAAATTGTATCCTCCTGTAACTCATTGAGATACTCAGGCAACAAATCCCCAATAAAAGGCAACTGACTTTGCTCTTTAGGATCTTCAATCAATGAAGGTTCATACAATCTCAAGTTTTCTGCATTAACGACTGAATAGATCTGCATATAAGCTGGCAAATCAAGGCGAAAAGCATTTTCACCAATTTTATCAAATATCTTGAAAGGTCCATACCTTATTGGTTTTAGCTTCTTACCTTCACCTTGCATTATGTCTTTGCTGATATATAGCCAGACTCGGTCACCAACTTGGAAATTATGCTCAACTCGATGCTTGTCATGTCTTGTCTTGTACTTGGCTTGACTTCTTTCCAGCTATTCCTATACTGCCTGGTGAATTCCTGGATTTGTTCAATGAACTTGGTTGCTTTGTCCACATCACTGTGTCCATCAACTGCTATGTCTTTACCAAAGACAAAATCCAAGGGAGACTTTGGTATAAAACCAAAACAAGCCTCAAAAGGAGATCTCTGAGTAGGAGAGTGCTTATCACGATTGTAAGCATGCTGCACATAACACAAATGCTCATCCCAAAGCTTGGGATGCTTGCTGCAATAACCTCTGAGCAACTGGATCACTATCCTGTTGACCACTTCTGTCTGACCATCTGTTTGTGGATAAAATGTTGTGCTCTTCTTCAACCTAGTGTCCATCAACTCCCATAAACTTGACCAAAACTTCCCAACAAATCAAGAGTCTCGATCAGATACTATAGGAGTGGGTAACGCAAAATGAACCCATACATTCTGAAAGAACAACTTTGCTGTTTGTTCACTGTAACCTGCTTGTTACATGGTATCAAAATACACATTTTACTGAACCTATCCACAACAACATACAAATAATCATGACCTTCCTAGATTTTGGCAACCCCCAACAAAATCCATGGAAACACTTTCCCAATGACGAGAAGGAATTGGAAGTGGAGTGTACAAGCTTAATTTTCTATTACTGGGCTTGCTTGTAGCACACATTGTACATCCTTTGATATATCTAGAAACTATCTCATGCATTTTTTGGCCAATAACAGAATCCTTGCAATTGTGCAACTGTTTTACTTACACCAAAATGACCTAATATGAGAGAAGTATGTGCTTCTCAGATTATGTTAACTCTTTGAATTTGTGGAATGCATAACTTTCCCAAATGATATAAGAGTTGGTCCTTTACATAATAATCCAATTCTTCTACTTGTTTGCAATGACTTAAAGTTGCATATACATCTTTAAAATCTACATCTTGAGCATATTGTTCAATGTAACTTTCATGCATTACTGAGTTGTGCTTAAGTATAGTAGATGCATTTATGATTGGTCTTGACATCATGTCTGCAACCTTATTGTGTATGCCCTTCTTATATCTGATGACAAGATGAAATTGTTGTAGAAAACCCATCCACCTATAATGTCTTGATTGCTGCAATTTA
>APFE030282403.1:162086-189660 GCA_000404065.3 Pinus taeda
ATTTAAAGATGTTCTGCCAAATTCACATTTTGACAGTTTTACATAGATATTTTCTCTTTTTAAAACATCTAAAGTCTGTTTCACATGCTTTTCATGGTCTTCCCATGTCTTACTAAAAACAAGAATGTCATCTAAATAAACAATTGCAAAATCATCAATAAATGGTCTGAGTACATCATGCATAACTGTCATAAATGTAGCAGGAGCATTAGTTAAGCAAAAAGGCATAACCAACCATTCATACAGTCCTTTCTTTGTCTTGAAAGAAATCTTCCATGCATCTTGTTTTGCAACTCTAACCTGATGATAACCACTTCTCAAGTCTAACTTAGAAAAGTAAACTGCTTCTTTTAATTGATCTAATAAATCATCAATACGAGGAAGAGGATAACGATTCTTGATCGTTATTTTATTTAGTGCTCTATAATTAATGCACATTCTCCACGAACCATCTTTCTTTCTCACCAGCATGATTGTAGATCCACATGGTGATGTGCTTGGTTGTATAAACCCTTTATCGAGCAACTCTTGTACCTGCTTCTTTATCTTTGCATTCTCTAAAGCTAACAACCTGTATATTCCAATGTTAGGTAATGGAGCATCTTGCTGCAAATAAATATCATGTACTATTTCTTGCTTGGGTGGCAGACTTTTTGGTTCTTGAAATAGAACATCATACTCTGAAACAACTTTAACTAAATCAGCTTTCTGTTTAGACTCATAGCCTTCAAATGCATTGGATTTTTCAGGATTCTTTGCCTTTATAATCATTAGTAAAAACTGCTTACTTGAATTCACAATTCTTTTCATCTGTCCTGAATTTATGAGAATAGTTATCTTTGAGTTTATGAGCTCTTACAATATATTCCATTCCATCTTTAGTGAGTTGATACTTATTTTCAGCTCTATCGAAAATAGCCTTCCTATCATACAAGTATGGACTTCCCAAAACAATACCACATATATCCAATGGAACTATATCTAACTCAACCTCATCTACAAATGTTGACCCAATAGCAAACCTAAGTTTACATTGTCTTGTTACTTTCAGCTTTGTTTTATCACACACCCAACCCAATGGATATGGCTTCTCATGAGGTTTTGTTTTCAGCCCCAAGTTCTTTACAATTGTTTCAGAAAACAGATTTACTTGTGATCCACTATCAAACAAAGTATCAATCTTATTGTGCTTGGAAATTACTCTAATACGAAAAAGCTCATTTCTTTCCCTCTCATTATTTTCATTATCAACAGATTGTGCAGAATTACTTATGGATGCTTCAAAATCTTTACCTTTAATACCTGTGGTTGTAACTGTGGTTTCATCACCTGAATCTGACCCCAAGTCTTTCTGAATAGTAGTAGCATTCTTCTTCTCCCTTCCACCAAAATTCTTGGGTTTTTGTTCTGGATGCAAAGACCAACAGCGTGTCTTATCGTGTCCTTCTTTCTTATAGTGAGTGCAGGAAGGTTTTCCCTTCTTTGTAGTGTTTGCTTTCCTCTCCTTCCATTTCAATTTCTTCTTTTCCTTATTCTTGTTTACAAAAGGTTTAGATGACTTCCCAACCTCTGGGTTTATATTCTTACCTCTAGCCTCTAGATGTGTTGCTTGGACTGATACATCATCTAAGCTAGTGGGATTAAACATGAGTATAGTATGCTTTAAATAACTATGCAGGCCACCTATATACTTCAATAAAGTCTCAGGTGAGTCCAAGGATATACCTAGAGTTAAAGCTCTTTTTCGAAATTCCTTAGTATAACTCTATATACTCTGACCTTTCAATTGTCAAAGAGTTTTCCAACTCATCATTACCTGCTGCATGTAAGCCAAAGGATAGAACTATTTTTTGATAGCAAAAACAAATTCATTCCAGGTAGAAATGATTTTACCATATTTTTGCAGGTCAGCTTGTGTCTTGCCTTCTCACCATACTAGTGCAGTTCCTCCGAGTCGAAGGCTAGCCAGGTGAATCTTCTTCCTTTCTAAATCAACGTTTTGTACCCTACAATATACATCAATTTGTCTTATCCAATTATCTAGCTTTTCTGCGTTGACTTCTCCATCATAAATTGACAAATCAAACTTCACACCTAATTTGATTAAAGAAGTTTTCTTCTTCTTCTTAGAAGGGCTAGAAGATGATGAGGATGATGAAGGTGATGATGGAGGAGATGGTGGAGGAGGAATTTCCCCTTTCCCTTTGCCTTCTGGAGGGGCAACCAGAAAAGGTTCCTTTGCTCCTTTGTTTGGTTTGGGTGTTGCAGTGCTTTCACCTCGACCCTTCTTAAACTCCAGATACATCTCTTCCACCATAGCTTAGATTATCATAAAACTTTCTATAAATTGAGATTCTGATCCTAATGGAGCTTCTTCTTCCATTCTCCTCTGAGAATAGACTCTTCCAATCTCTAGATTAGCCTCAGCAAGTTCTCCTTCTCCTAGTCTGAGCTTTAATCTAGTTAGCATTCAAATCCAGCACAAGCTTGTCTAACCTTAACAAAACCAAAGGCTCTGATACCACTTGATCCGAAATGGATTCTAAATCAAGAAGAAAAGGTATTACAAACCCATGTGCAGGAATGCCTATATTATTTAGTGCAATGGATAGAAAATATTGTGAATAATACAGACATTTAACAGTCAGAAAACATAATAGACACACATATCAACACAGTCAAATTAATAATGGAGTTCACCAGACTTCCTAGCTACGTCTCCTGGTCCAAGCTATCAGTGAGGGCCTCTATATTATGTCTTTAGTCGTGGATTATTACAAGAGTGAGCTCCAAAACAGAGTCTCAACCAACAGTGACATTCACAAGGATTCACTCGGTAACTTCGAGTCTCAAAGAGTACACAGACTCTCCCTTTGTCCTGTTACTCTATTCAGTTGTTTGCTATCCCTCTTTGTCTCAATCTGTCTCCTCTTTGACTCTGCCTCTGGGCAACCTCTCTCTAAACAACTCTGTCTTCTATCCTGCCATGTGATGGCTTTTAAGCCTATCGGCGCTTGTCTGTTCGTCTCCCTTTTCGGGCTCTCTGGCTCCCGGTGTTATCCCTTCATCTTCCTAGTGAGCGTTAAACAATCATTGCAAAATGCTCTAAGGTATGGTGGCCACCTGTTTTCAAATGGAAAGGACCATTGGCGTGGGTGAAATCCCCGGGAATACGTTTCTTTGTTTACACAGACAAATACACCAAAACAGTGAGAATTTCTACCAAGCCGAACTTCAAATGATATTGAACCTGACCTATAATCCTATCGGGTCCGTTGTTGCATCACTATCGCAAGTTGCAAGCGCTCATATGCCATGGTCTCCTTTGTATTTTGGTTTTATAATGGAAATACACCAAAACACAGAAAAAACCCGACAAAAGCTTTACATCGGAACTCAAATTTTATAAAGCCGCATCTATAAACCCTTTTCAGTCTACCTTGATCACAATCGCTAGTCGCATTGGCATAGCCCCTTTGTATTGTTGTGATCCCATTCCTTCGTCGATTGCCAATTGCCGATATCAGCATATCGCATATTGTGGGGTCGTGGGTCTCTATGTTGTTCCACCAGTCCACTCGTCGATCGTCGATCGTCGATCGGTGCCATCTGCCCATTGTAATCGCAATCGCATTACCCACGGCCTATCGGCATCACCCCTTTGTATTGTTGCGATGCGATAAGTCGCAATTGCATATCGATGAGTCTTTGGGCCTACGGTAAGTCCTCCCTTTGGAAATCTGCGATGTGATAATGTAATCTCGACCGTTGATATGTGTGCTTGATCAACAGTCCACGTTGTGTCGTTGGGTCGTGGTTGCATTTCCCATAAGGCTACCTCCGATAAAGTCCGCTGGCCTACTTCCGATGCGATATCATGATTCAATCCGGGCCGTTGATCTAGCCGATCCAACGGCTCCGGTGCAACGTTACTTCAACCTTTGCTTTACTTGGGTTTCCGCCATTCTTTAGTGTTTTCCTCTGCGATAGTGTTTTCCGATAGTTAACATATATGAAGACTTATACTTAGAGGTCTAATATAAGGTCTATTTTGGATCACTGACACCCCATCCTCCTTAGCCTCAGAGAATCCTTTAGAAAAATCACAAGCAACCGAATTGGGTGAACATTATGATCCCAGTATTTTCAATAAGTTTTTGCAGATTTAATAGAAAGATGAAACACTCAAAGCCAACACCTATGCTAAGTTTTGGAAGCAGACTTCTACCTCCCAGCATAGGTTGTTAACAACATTTGATAGTGAAAAAGGAACAATCCAAATGGCATTCTTACAGGCTCAAGTACCTTCTCTGAAAACCCCTTCAGACTATAAGAAGACTAACTTCTCATTTGATTCAAATCAAATACATCCCATTGATCAAATGGATATGCATAGGTAGTCTGGAGAAATGATTTTCTCCACTATGACAAATATCGATATGGCACTTTCAAAGTTAAATACATTTCTTACCAATGTCCACTCACAATTAAAATTGGAGAAAATTTATTCATTAGCAAAGGACACTAAAATCAAAACATTGGAAGATTTGGTGATCAAGTTGGGTTATGATCCTAGTGATGTCAACTTAGTGGAGGAGATCCTCAAGAAAAAGAATGCAAACATAGCAGCGCTCTGGAAATAGTTGAAGTTACCTTGTACAAAGGATCCACAAACAAAAGAGATAGAAGAAAGTGAGAAGCATAAAGAAGACATGCTCAAATTGGTCATTGAGAAAAATATACAAATAAAGGAGATGGAGGAATAGATAGAGAAGCACCTTAAGGAAAAAGAAGTGGTTGCACAATTGACTATATCTGCAGTAACAACCATACCAATTATAGTTGCAGGGACAACGAGGGATTCGACATCAGTACCAGATGATTTGAAAAAATTTATGCAGGACCCCTCTCTTCAGAGACAAGAAAATGATAAGCTCCAGTAAAAACTAAAGAATCTAGAAGCACATAAAATAAAAAATGATACCCTCTTGGTGGAAGAGATGCAAAAATCTCACCAACTTGCCAAGAAGATTGATCAATTAGAAAGTCAGTCACTGATGGCTCACACGTTGGCCCAAGCCAAGGAAAGAATTTGGATGCATATAAATCATGCCATAACTGAATTCATCCATTCATTCATATTATTTTTGAATAAGAAGAGTTAATTAACAGGTGAAAACAACCATTGAACAAGTCATAACAGCAGTGGGACAAAAACTAGTTGAGGCTACATCCATGATCAAAGTTTTGAACTCAAAGACTAAATCAGACTTAGAACATATCCAGATTGCAGATAGGACAGAGACCATCCTAGAAATCAAGAAGGTGTTGCAGAAAAGGAATTTAATGACTCGATTGGAGACTAAGTGACAAACTTTGGAAAATATTGTCCAGAGATTTCATACAAAATTTGATTTGCTGAAATAAAGAGGATTGCCAGGGTTAGTAGCACCCAATGACAGATTAATCAACTTGGAATATTACTGTGATAAACTTTACACTATTGCAAAATATAAATCCAAGTTATCAAATGACATGTCACAGGCAAAGCTTTCATAGAAACCTTAGTGCTTGATTTAGCTATCAAACATGAAATCAAGCACATTTTCATCAACAAGCCAAATTTCGAGCAATATATTGAAGTATATGAAGTTTATAGAAAGCTAATAAATCTTTCTATACCCAACGGTGAAAGGCGGGATCAATTGTGTGATACTATCAGGTAATTTTTATTTTTTTTTCCAACAAACAGATAGCAAGACAGTGCATTTTGGGGCCAAGTCATCAACAATTTCCTTGAAGATAGTGCGAGCAACCTCAACAGTTTAAGCATTCCTACATTTTTGTACTATTTTTGTAAATCAGTTAGATGTTTCTAGAATCCAAATATTTTTTATAAATAAGTACAAATTCGATGTATTAAGGGTTGAACCCTTGGATGAGGTTTCTAAAGCGGAATTGTATCAAACTGAAATTGCTTCACATTAATGAAAGGAATATGGATTTGCATCAAACAACTTGTCACTTTGTGATTTTTTCTTATGTTTTCACTTCATTTTGTTGTTCTACATGCATTTACGTTTTTATGAAGAAAACAAGGTAAGAGAAAACTGAATATCAATCTTTGTTAAACCCCCTCTGCAGTTATAATATATTTTAGAGATTATTTTATTGGATTGTTGGTATTTGTAAGATCCTCTACATTCATAAATTGTCAATCATCTTCATAAGATTAAATATATTTTGTTGGGTTGTAAACAGTGCTTATTTGCATGTTTTCTTATTATTAACTAAAAATTTAGTTTGAATATTTAGGGGATCATAGCCTCTTACATCTCTGCTTTCCACACACTTTTAAATCAAATTATTGTTCAGAGGTAAAGAATCAACCCTTTCTAAATATTTAGTATTAATAAGGTTTAAACACCTGCCTTAATCTTCTCATAATATTAGTCATCCAAAAACTTTTAAAACAACAAAACATTTTAGATCCTCTGGCATAATTACCTAACGTAGAATTATTTCATAGGACAACAACCTACATGTGTTGTTAGTGAAGACTCTCGTCATACATTTCTTGTACTAGAATGAAAAGTTTCTTTCAAGACTAGTCCTGGTTGCTTTGTTTAACATTTGAATGCAGTGAATTGGCTCTAGTGTAGTGATTGAGATCAGTTGCTACAAGAAAATGGAGTTGAATCCATATTTTCACTACATGAGCCTGTAAATGGACAAATTTGTTACCTAAGCAAGAACCATTAGATTACATTGCTTATTAAGATTTTATTTCTGAGTTTTTCTTTCAAATTGTGTGAGGAAGTTAGTATTGGTTTTTATCTAGGTTATACTCATCAGACATAGGACTTACATGTTATCAACACATATAGTGCATCAGCTTTATTGATTATGATTCCTTGGTTGCAAATTTAATATTGTGGCAATATATCATTCATATAATCACCCCCAAAATCACTCTACCATGTTGAGATGATAACACCTACAAATGAAGTCCACTCAAGAAAAGCCAACATCAGTATAAAAACCATCTATTCTACCTTTTCTTGCTCATGCAAGAAGCTAACTATGATGGGATAATGGGTAAGGGTTTTGAGAGAGAGATACTAGGAATTACGCAATTGAGCTTAGCAGTGACCAAAGGATGACCATGTTCTCCATTGGAACTATGAAATTCACAATAAGGAGAGGCTCTTCAAGGTTCTACGTAGTGGGCAAGTCTAGGAGACAAGGGTGATGAGCTTATTAACTGAGGATGTGCAGTGCTCAAGGAAGGGGAGGCAAGGATTGCATAGTTTAGCTTCACAGGGATTGAGGGATGACCCCATTGTTTGCAGGAATAATGCAATGCACATTAGGAGGCAAGAAAAGGTAAGAAATTGTGAAATGAGGGGTCTCAGTCAATAGAAGTTGTAAGACTAGCCATTGTAACTATGCAATCTGCAGTGATTGAGGGACAAACTTAGTGAATTACACAATTCTCTTTAGCAATGATTAGGAGGAGGTTGCACTGTCCAATAGAACTGCATAGTGCACAATGGAGGTGGGTACGGGTCAACGTTATGCACAGTGAGCAAGTGTAACCAGTAAATACTTGAGAGGCTATGCTTTAGGATTGTGAAATATACTTGTGAAGGAGGTTTTCCTTAGGATGGCACAATACACATTTGCAAGAGTTAAGGATATGTCACTTCTCACTAAAAATGTGTATGCACTCATCCATGACTGAGAGTCCAGGTGTGCAAGAGATAAGGACAAGGGAATCTCCAAAATTGGTTGAATGTAGGATGAGTGGAACAAGAAAGAACAAGACACGCAAATAAGCTTTGGAATAGTGATCTCGCACATGTATACAATTGAACACAACTCAATAGAATGTATGATATGCAAAATCAACATACATACCTTGAAATGACAGCAGAGCAACACTTACTTCTGAGTGCAACAGTTGAAATGTAGGTTTGGGAAACTTAGAATACAAATTGAAACACAAGTGTTGATTGCAACCAAAAAGGCGCTAAGATATGGGAAAGAGCCTAGCGCATATTCTTATGATACATAGGATCAACTAATACAAAGGGCGTGCTAGAACTGCCACTTTCGGTACATGGAAATTCTTTAACAAGATAATCAATGATAGGTGAAAGTGACACGTGCAAGAGTGAAAACAATCAAAAGCAGCACTTGTGATAGTAAGAATACGTGAAAACAACACTTGCAAAATCTAAAGAAAGTGAAAGCAACACATGCGAAAGTGAAATAAAGAAAAATCAAAACTTGTGGAAGTGAAAGAAAGATAAAGCGACACTTGTGAAAGTGGAAGCAAGAAAAAATGACAATCACGAAAGTGAAAGTGACACTTACAAAAACAAAAGCATGAAAAAGGGAAAATTGAGAAACTCACCCAAACGATAGTCCAGTTGCAACTAAGAGTGAGAGAATACTCCTTATGCTCCAAAATGCACAGAGCTCGAATGTGTAAGATAAACTTGAGTGAGCTCCATGGTAGACTCTTTATGTAAGGAAAGCATACATGCAACTAAGGATCAGGGTTCATGAGTGCATGTCGGGAGACCAGGATTCAAAAGTGAGATGGCTACTACTAAGAAGTGTAACAATACTAACTTAAGGAACTAAAAACTCACTGTTGGCTTGAATTGCGCATTGACTATTAGTAAAGGCTTCTCAAACATTGTCTATATGAAATGCATTCACTACCACCAAGGATTTTGTAGTCACTGTCGTCAAGAGTTGTGCAGTTACTTCCACTAGGCACTGTGGAATCACTCTTTGTTATGAAACTAGCTCAAAAAAAGATAGAAATGATAGAGAAACGACTTCAAAATCAGCCTCTTCGAGGGGGAAACCTCCTTTAAATTACACAAATGAACAATTATTGGATGATACAAATGACAAAGACCTCCTTTATATATATAGGATTGTAAGTGGTCACAATATAGTCAAGCCGACATAACAATAATAATGTAAGGGCACAAAAATAACAATAATAATAACAATATGGGGACAACATGGGCCCAACAATAAAATAAGGGCTAAAATGACAATAATAATAAGGGAATACACTAGTATTATATGGGCCTAACATGCCCCTCTCCTTCAGAAAAGTGTTGTCCTCAACGCTTGAGTAGTTCTGGATGCTTCCGTATAAAATTCTCATCCTCCCATGTGTAATCTTCAACGGCTAAGTTCTTTGTAGCTGTCGATTTCTTGATTCTGTCACCGCTTCAGGTTCCAATATGATTTTTCCTTCCTCGTCAAGTTATGGCAATATTGTTTGAACTCGGAGCTTGTCATCTATAACCTTCTTTAAGCATGAAACATGGAAAACTAGGTGCACTCGGAAAGTTGTAGGAAGCTCCAATTTGTATGCCATAGTGCCAATATTTTGCAACACCTTGTACGGACCATAATACTTTGGTGATAATTTATTATCCTTCTTAGCTTGCTTGAGGGACATTTTTTTGTACGGTTGTAGTTGTAGAAATACCCAGTCACCTACATCAAAACTTCTTTCATTGCGATGTTGATCTTCCTATTGTTTCATTATATTATGTGCCAAAGTGAGGTTATCCTTTAAGCATTGGAGAACTTGTTGTTGATGCTCGATGTGATCTTCCACTGCTTGAACCTTAGAATTTTCTCTTAAATATGATGTGATGGATGGTGGATGATATCCATAAAGTGCCATAAATGGGGTCATTTTTGCTACAATATGGAAGGAAGTGTTATACCACCATTCAGCCAGAGGAAACCATTTGACCCATTGAGTTTGTTTATCAAATACAAAGCAATGAAGATATCCTTCCAAACATTTGTTCACTATCTCAGTTTTCCCATCAAATTGAGGATGATACGATGAGCTATGAGTTAGCTGAGTACCCAGATAGGAAAATAATTATGTCCAAAAATTTCTAGTGAAATTGGGATCTCTATCGCTTATAATAATCTTTGGGTTTCAATGTGGATTTTGAATTTTTCCATAAATGCAGTAGAAATTGTATTGGCTTTAAAGGGATGAGATAATGCACAAAAGTGTGCATACTTGGTAAGTCTATCAACTACCACCATGATGACACTCTTTCCTTCGGACTTGGGTAAACCCGATGATGAAATCCATTGAAACATCCTTCCAAAGTTGACCAACTAGAGGCTTGATGGTCATATTTGTGGGCAGCGCATATTGAGATGGCTCCCTGAGAAACTTTTGCATTGTTCTGGGTGACATCCAGTCGGTTCAACTCCAAGATTGTGCAGTGCAGACTTCCTAGGAAGCAACCTCAAGTTTTTCACAATTATGGGCAATAGTAGATGTTCACTAAGATCTTAGACTATGTAGTGTAGCTCAGCAAAGGTTCGGCTGTTGGAGGGAGGTCTAGTCAACAAACTTTTAGCAAAATGACTAAGTGTGTGAGCGAGTGAACTTGTGCATGCGTGACCTTGTGGACATGCACTCATCATGACTCAACGACAAGACACCTTGAACCATCAAGACAACATACACTCAGTGTGATTGACCGACAAGTACGAGCGACAAGCGTGACACTTGAGATAGACATTCAGATGACCATGATGACACTTGTGCGACAGTTTTTACAACATCATGTGTGAGTGTGATTGATGTTTACATAGCGAACACAACTCAAACACAACCTTCAACTTCACCAGAACGAGGTCGCAAGCACGACATAGCAATCAGTGTGACGAAGACGATAATTAGTCGAACAAGTGAAAAGGAAGCAAGACATGTATAAGAAACACATACAATGACCTTTTGTGTTTCCACACATGCATGTTACTGAGGACAGGATGATACGACATTGACAAGCATCCTGCAAACTTCAACTAAGAGGTGTACTTCGGAAGGTGTTCTTTACTTACCATACTTACCCGCAAGATGATCATGCATTCGACAAAGTTTTCATGTGGTCATGATCTTTTCCATTACTTGGTTCCTTGGTCGTTCTCCTCAACTCCTTGGAAGCAATTTCATCATGTCACCTTTTCCTGTAGTCATTGAGAGGTATATCTCCACAATTCCAACGGAAATTAACTATTGTCGGAATGAGACCTTGGCAGGTCGGTCTACGCAGTTTCTGCATGCAAGACAGATAGGGTAGCTTGGACAACATTGTGTAGTTTTGAGGCACATGGTATTGCTGCCGGATGGGGGTCCTGGTAGGATACCTCTACGCAATTTCTGAGTTCAGTGCAACTCGATTGCTCTGCGCACTTCTGAATAGCAATGTTGGTTGGGGTCTCTACAAGCTGTGGAGTTTTATCAGGCAAGAGAGGTTGGTGTCTCTGCGGGCTGCGGGGTTTCGGCAGGAAAGAGAGTTTGGTCTCTCTGTGGGTTGTGGGGTTTTAGCAAGCAAGGGAGGTTGATGTCTCTGCACACTATGGGCTTTCAGCAGGTAAGGGAGGAAGCTTGATGGTTGCAGAAGCAAAACGAACAATTCCAAGAAGCTGGATGAGGCTAGGTTGCTTGGGAAAATGGCTAAGTGTGAGATCAGTGAAACATAGGTAAACATGATAGGACTTGACTTTTATCGCACACAGAAACTTAGTGACACAATGTAGACCATCCAAAATGCATAAGACATACTTTTCTTGATGCAACAACCTTCTTGACAAAATTACGTCGAGTAAGTGTGAAACATGTCTATGTGATGACAACCACTCATACGCACACAATTCCCTTGAAGAAAAACAACATCCCCTTTGCATGGAAAATAACAACCCCTATGCCCAAAGATGATACATGACACATGAAGATGAGAACACAGGAAACTCCTAAGATCAAGGAGGGGATCTTGAAATCATTAGCTTACCCACAAGCGACCAAGGATAATCGATCGCAGGATGCGAGGTAGGCTCTGAAATTTTAATGCAAGCCAAAATTTTGGAGGGTGGTTGTAACCGCTACAACACTTGGTGACACACTGGTAGAGCTCCAACTCTCTGACTGGACATTATTTCGTGAAAAGCGAGTCTAACCCTTCCAGAAGTATTGTTCAATTCATTAATCGCAATGGCTTCCACACTAGCTTGTGTGACAGATGTAGTCCCTACCATTCTGTTGATCGGCCAGCACACATTCCAATCCAAGTCAACTTAGTTGTTTCGATTGGGGATTAGGGGTATATTGGTGCACAAGTAATATGACTGTCAAATTTTAAATTTCATCTCTGGTGTTGCTCCGCTGCTAGTAGGCATGGGCAATACCCCAGCGGAGTCACGCGGGAGCACAAGCATCGCTTCATTGCCAGCGTGCCTAGTTAGTACCTCGACGAAGTTAGTTGCATCACCTCTCTGCACAAGATGACTTTCTCTTCTTTCACCTTATTCTTTTTTCCATTTTTTTCATTTTTTCCTTTTTTCCTTTTTCAAAGAATTGTGCATAGGCACTTATTTATTTCAGAGGCAGAAGTGGGACCCCGACTTATTGAGAGCGGAAGAGGTTGTTCCTTTAGAGAAGTATGTTATGTATACCTCTGACATACTTGTTAAGCTTCCCCCCTCACCTTACTCTACTTGATTGAGTTGACAAGGGTTAACCCAAAACAACCAACTAGAGTAGGTGTTGCTAGTTAGAGTGCAAGCGTTGTGTTTTCACCAATACTCACTCTAAACATAATGTATTTTCCATCAAGGCATCATCAAGTGAAGACAAAAAACTCTTCATAAAGGGAAAGGACAACATATAGCCAGATGTTGATAGATGTACAAGTCCTCTTAGATTTTCCCAGCTTGTCTTGAGATCTAAACATGGTACAAGCAACAAAGGAAAGAAAAAAAAAGCAAAAAGTAGAAGTAAAGCGAGAGAAAAACAAGTAAGCAAGGCAAGCAAGCAAGCAAACCAAACCAAGTAAGCAAGAAAACAAATAGGAAAACCAGAAATAAAAGTAAAGAAAGAAGCAAAGAGAACTCCTACTCCTACGCTAAACAATGCATGGGCCTACTCACGTGAAGTGATATTTCCAATGCAACCACCGGCGCATTGGTTGACCCATGTTGGCAAAGGCATGGTTAACAATAAAGATATGCATGTAAATGAGCAAACAAGAAATATAGGTCAGTGAAGACCAACACGCTCCGAGTTCTAAAACCTCCGTAGAATAGAAAAAGAGCGAATGCACAAAACAAACATTCTACAGACGTACCATGGTGTGGTGAATCACTGTGTGCAGATGGTAAATATACACACTCTTTGGACTATGACATACAAAAAAACATGAGAAATACCAACAGCTTATGCTTTGCAAGCGTGCTCATTGTGTAATATTCCTCCAAATCTTAAGCGATGGGATCATGTGATTCAAGTGGAGGAAGCGAAATTTGGGTGTTTGGTTGATCTGCAATGCGAATCAGAGAGTGATGAGGAGCCTTGGGTGTTTCGAGATTTTTTTGGTCAGAAGTGGAATTAACCTTAGGACAGAGAGGGCCTGACATAACCATTAGCCCAGGCTGAAGTGCCTCAACAGCCTACAGGGCTTCCACTCCATCAATAGGTAGATCATCAGAGACCAATGGCTTAGACAGATTAACAACGAGTGAATCAACATCATGATCAAATGAAGAAGTACAAAGATCACGACAACCACGATCAGAAAATTCATGATGTTCATCGGCATCCTCACGATTTGATGAATCGTACAGAGGGGTAGATGAGAAACAAGGATTTTCACACTTTGTGTTTTCAGAAATGACAGATGACAGATGGGATGGATTTTTAGAGGAAGACGTGTCCTCTCTGCAATGTAATGAAAGGCTAACATCCGGTGTGTCCTATGAATGGTCGGTACTAGAAACATCCGGAAATGAGTTTTCACAGGGAGAATCAAAAGTGGTAGAATCACAAAGGATGTCAGGATAGAGAGGATGAGGTGCGGATGGAAGGGATTCATCCTTCACCATGGATTCTTCTTTAGATTCATGCACACACTCATCATGCATGATAGCACAAGTTGGTTGCACAACACCAACTACGTCAACAACTTGATCCTCGTTCACAACAAGTGTGGAGTCCAGAATGGAAGAACCCAAGACAGTACAACCCGGAGGATCATTGGAATGGGGGGACAGAGGTTGATGGAACGAATCAACATGACAAACAGCAATCTTGTAAGGTAAATCTACACATACATTGAGAGCAAGTGGGGTGGGAGGATGTGACAGTTCAACGGATGTGTGTGCACCTTCTCCCACCTCGCACTATGGAGCTAGAGATGTTTGATAAGAAGAGGGCGGGCATTCACTTGTGAAAGTGACCTCGTTCTTCTGAGATTTGGTAGCTCTAACACTGAGGTATGTTGGGAGGGGTTTGAATGATTCTAAGAATTGCGGATTTTTGGATATGTAAAGAAGATACTTCATTCTTCCATCGAGAAATTCCCAATCAATCTCATCTTTAGGAAATCGGTATGCAAGATTACAAAAGTGTGTGTGAAATTGCTCAATGGATTCATCGGGTGCTTTCCGCAATTTTAGAATTTCTTTATTGAGTGTTTTATGGTCAAAATGATTGAAAGAACGGTCTATCTCTACAACCAAATGAGAAAGAGAGTGAATAGATTTTTTGGGCAACGTGGCACACCAATGTAGTGGGTGCCCTCGAAGTGTGTATGTGAACAGCATGTAGGTCATGTAATCTTCAAAGATTTCATGCCTTTCAAAAGAGCCTACAATGCCAACTGTGTGTCTAACCAAGGCTACTTGGCTTTCACCATCATATGTTTTACATGAAAATTTATTCCAGAGCTCTTCTAAGATTTCAAAGTTGTTTCCATAAGACATACACTCTGGAAGAGAAATTCTATGTTTAGTCATGATAAGTATGTGGAGATTCAAAATACATTGTGAGGACTCAGCTTGTCATTTGGCCCTCCTTCTAGCGCTAGAAATGTTGACGATGTTGGACCCGCCAACATTTCGAGGATCTTCCCGGTATGAAGTCCCAATTAGACCTCACACCGTTTGGTGCAGGAGTCCCATCACATGCTAACAAGCAAGAGATAAGGCATATCTTTAAGATAATGGCAATCAGGCCATCGTATCAGATGGGTGCCCTCGAAGTCTATATGCGACAGCACGCAGGTCATGTAATCTTCAAAGATTTCATGCCTTTCAAAGGAGCCTACAACGCCAACTGCGTGTTTAACCAAGGCTACTTGGCCTCCACCATCGTATGTTTTACATGACAAGTTATTCTAGAGCTCTTCCAAGATTTCAAAGTCGTTTCCATAATACATACACTCTGGAAGAGAAATTATGTGTTTAGTCATGATAAGTAGGTGGAGATTCAAAATAGATTGTGAGGACTCAGCTTGTCATTTGGCCCTCCTTCTAGTGCCAGAAATGTTGACGATGCTGGAATAGCCAACATTCCAGGGATCTCCCGGGTATGAAGTCCCAACTAGATCTCACACCGTTTGGTGTAGGAGTCCCATCCGGTACGATGGCCTAATTGCCATTATCTTAATATATGCCTTATCTCTTGCTTGTTAGCACGTGATAGTGGTTTTATTTTTCTTCGAATAGTGAGATTCATGTGCCTAGTGAGTGCTTAGTGCCACTTGTGTTAAAGTTCTTTCACTATAGAGGGAGACGGTGGAAGTGAGTCTTAGGTTGAAAGGGAATAGTCCCAACTATGCTAGAGACACACAACACGACAAGACATGCGTATCTTACAGTGGATTAGTCCACACAGATGTAGAAATCACAAACACAAGGTGAACAAATAGCATGTACAACACTTAGTGGAATAGTCCACACGAGTGCAACGTGCGTTATAACAAGTTTACAAGAATGAGTCTGTCGAGTGTCTGGCGGGATAGCCCACACGAGCAAGACAGCATTAACAACTGATACAACACATTTCCAATAACATATGTACTAAAACAACTGAAATAGTTAGGGTGCGATCATACCAGCGTTAATGCACTGGATCCCATCAGAACTCCGCAGTTAAGTGCGCTTGGGCCAGAGTAATACTGGGATGGGTGACCTCCCGGGAAGTCCTAGTGTTGCACCCTCCCCTTAGCCCCAAGGGATAGCTCAAATGGTCGAGTTCCCGTTGCTAAGTACTTTCCCAGTTGGGAGGTCACGGGGTCAAATCTCCTCGACGCCCTCGGGGTTAGGCCTGTTATGGCCGACGGGTAGATCCCTTCGGGTGGAACTGCCCTGCTTCTCTACGTGGACGTAGCGCCCACTCTCTGAGTGCCCGTGAACCACAATGAAAAAAAAAAAAAAAACAACTGAAATAGTTCAACTATCTTAATACAAGTTAAAAAAACATGCATTACAAGTGTCCAAAGAATAGTATTACAAACGAATACAATACATGTGTGAAAACATGATGCCATGTTAACAGGCTTCTGAATTAAGCGAAATTTCCAAGACACGTCCGTACACCATTACATCGCTAACCCCGATAGCAGGTCATTGGAGCCATTCTTCGCTCCTCAAAGAAAAGATTACAGACTCTCAAGGCTATGTGGGAGGAGCCAAGGTGAAAAGTGCCTTGCATGTACAAATGAGGGGTATATATAGCCAAGGGTGAAATTGACCCTTTTGACTATTCGACTTCCCTCATGACTGTTTGACTTACATGACTCTTCAACTTTACATGTGGGTCCCTTGGACTTCCACGTTACATTACATTGATTACAATAGTATGGCCCACAATAGTGATGTGGCCGATATGACTCATGACATGACTCGACATGACAGTGCTGGTATGTTCATGCTGATGGTGGTGTCCATCTCAAGCCACAGAGCTGCTGAGTGATGAGTGTGTTCTTGGTGTATCATAGCTTCACTTCCGCATAGCAAGGTGTGCGAAGTCTTCGATGGTCTTGATGTTCGCTTGATGTTCATGCATGCGCATGTGTCTTCTTCACTTGCTACTTGGTACACTTCGCGTGTTCATCCGTTCGCGAACAAGTCTTCTAACATGTGCTCCTTGTTCATCCCATTCGTCATCGCACCATATCTCATCCATGTACCTATATCTGCAATCACTCATGATTAGATGACATCAAATCCATAAATCTCCTAGTCTACCATGATGCATTATTTTTCGCTTTCAAATGCAGGTGACTGTGAGAGAGGACAAGGCTCTAAAACTGCACAAGGAAAATTTCAAGTTGGGATGCGAGTTCTATGCACAGTCCATGAAAATTGTGCAGAGGTTACTAGAAGGGTGACATGGGCAGTCCGGATCAGTAGTGACTATTTACGAGATCTGGCTCGGTTGGAGGGAATATCTGCGTAATGTTTTCAGGGAGATAGTGCAGGCAGGAGAGGGAGACTAGTAGTGAAAACAACGCAATTTCTCCAGCGAGTTGGCAGCGGGCTGCGGGAGGCTGCTGGAAATAACTATGCAGAGTTGGGATGCTACCCTGTTGGAGATCCTTGCGTAGTTTCTGAGTTGAGTGGGATGTTGGGCAGCTGGGAAATTGCTTAATTTTCAGGATGAGTAGTAGGTCGGCTGATAGGGTGACTGGCTGGAAAAACTGCATAATTTTTTAGGGCAATGCAGTGACAGGCAGAGGGTGTCTGTCCGGCATGTCTGTGCAACTTCTTTAGTTAGAAGAAGCGGGCAAGCTTGGCATCTTCTACGCAATTTTTTGGAGGAGTGAGTCTCAGGGTCATCGCTTGATCAAACCCTCTCGTTGACCAGCTGGAGGCTTGATGGTGTTGCTTGTGGGCAATGTAGATTGAGATGGCTTGTTGAGAAACTTCTTCTTTGTTCTACGTGAGATTCAGTCAGCTCGAATCCAATATTGCGCGGTGCAGACTGCCTGGGAAGTAGCCTCAATTTCTGCGCAATTTTGGGTAGTAATAGATGCTCGCTAAGAGCTCAGACTACACAATTCAGCTTAGAGAAGGTTTGACTATTGGAGGGAGGTCCGGTCGACAAAGTTTTAGATAAATGACTAAGTGTGTGAGCAATTTAACTTGTGCATGCATGACCTTGTGGACACACACTCAAAATGACTCGACGACAAGACACCTTGAACCATCAAGACAACATACACTTAGTGTGATTGACCGACGAGTGCGAGCAACAAGCGCAATACTTGAGATAGACATTCGGATGACCGTGACAACACTTGCGTCACTATGTTTACAACATCATGTGTGAGTGTGATTGATGTTTACATAGCGAACACAACTCAAACACAACCTTCAACTTCACCAGAACGAGGTCGCAAGCACGACATAACAATCAGTGTGACGAAGACGATAGTTGGTCGAACAAGTGAAAAGGATGCAAGACATGCAGAAGAAACATATACAATGACCTTTCGTGTTTGCGCACATGCATGTTACTGAGGACATAATGATACGACATTGACAAGCTGTTCTACAAAATTCAACTAAGAGGTGTGCTTCAGAAGGTGTTTTTTACTTGCCATACTTACCCTCAAGATGATCATGCATCTAATGGAGTTTTCATGCAGTCCTGATCTTTTCCATTACTTGGTTCCTTGGTCCTTCTCCTCAACTCCTTGGAAGTTATTTCAGCATGCCACATTCTCCTGTAGTCACTGAGAGGTACATCTGCTCAATTTCAGTGGACTGTGATTGTTGCCGTAATGAGATCCTGGTAGGCCCGTCTATGTAGTTTATACATGCAAGACAGACAAGGCAGCTTGGACAATATTGCTTAATTTTGAGGCACAGGATACTGTGGCAGAATGGGGGTTCTTGGAGGACATCTCTACGCAATTTCTAAGTGTAGTGCAGTTGTACTGTTCTGCGCAGTTTTTGCATGCAAGACAGAGAGGGAAGCTTGGACAACATTGTGTAGTTTTGAGGCACAGGATACTGCGGCAGGATGGGAGTTCTTGGAGGACACCTCTACGCAATTTCTAAGTGCAGTGCAGTTGTACTGCTCTGCGCATTTCTGGAGAGCAGTGCTAGTTGGGGTCTTTGCGGGTTGTGGGATTTCAGCAGGCAAGGAATTTTAGTGTCTCTATGCACTATAGGGTTTTAGCTAGTAAGGGAGGAAGCTTGATGGTTGCAGAACAAAAAGCATAGTTCCAGGAAGATGGATGAGGCTAGGTTGCTCGGGAAAATGGCTAAGTGTGAGATCAGTGAAACATATGTAAACATGATAGAACTTGATTTTGATTGCACACATACACTTAGTGACACAACGTAGACCTTCCAAAATTCATAAAACTTACTTTTCTTGATGCAACAACCTTCGTGAAAAAAGTGCGCGAAGACCACTCATACGTACACAATTCCCTTGAAGCAAAACAACATCACCTTTGCATGGAAAACAACAACCCATATGCCCAAAGATGACAGATGCTACATGAAGATGAGAAAACGAGCAACTCTTAAGATCAAGGAGGGGAGCTTGAAATCATCAGCTTACCCACAAGTGACCAAGGATAATTGATCGTAGGATCCGAGGTAGGCTCCAAAATTTGCATGCGAGCCAAAATTTTGGAGGGTGGTTATAGCCGCTACAACACTATGTTTGGATGCCCTCAACATATAGTTACAGATAATGCAGTAGCATTTAGCAGTGTCAAAATGATTGAAGTTTGTCAGAAATACCAAATTTTGTTGCATCATTCTACCCCCTACTATCCATGAGGAAATGGACAGGCAGAGCCTTCAAACAAGAGGTTGGTTAAAGTCATTAAAAAAAACTGGAAGACCACAAAAGGAGTTGGGACATCCATCTCATATATGCAGTTTGCGTAAACAAAATATCTCCAAAGAGATCAACTGGTAAATCTCCATTTTAGCTTTTTTATGGTAAAGAAGCCATATTTCCTATGCATCTAACTTTTCCTGTCATGAGATTTTTACAAGAAGCAAATGAAGGACCTGATGATTTTTCTAAGAGAATCAATCAAATTATAGAACTTAATGAAAACGGAGATGAAGTTCATTATAAGCTTCGGAAATATCATAACAAAATGAAAAGTCTGTTTGAATGAAAGGCTAGAGAAAGAGATTTTAAAGAAGGAGATTTAGTATTAAGATGGGATGCTAGAAGGGAAGATAAAGGAAAACATGGAAAGTTTAATAATCTCTGGTTTGGACCTTTTAGCATTGCAGAAGTTAAAGGAAACAATACTTTCATCTTGCATAACTTGGAAGGACAATACTCCTCATTGCCTGTCAATGGGAAATATTTGAAGCATTATATACAATATTGAGATTCATTCATTCATTCATCATTTGTACATCACCGGAATGTTTTTATTTTTAAGCAATGTGTGATTGTTTTCAACAAAGGCCCCATTAGCCAGAGGAGAAGGCACATTGATCTGCAAGTTCTCTGCATCCTGCAGGAGGAAGAAGTCCCAAATTGGGGCCGATGTTGTAACATAAATGGTTTTAATAAGTTAGATATTTTTAAAAGAGGGTATAAAAAATTAAAAATAGAAAAATAGAATGAAAAAATGAAAAGAGCCCCATGAAAAGAAAAACAAGTGTACAAGTGAGCAAGCTCAAATGCCACTAGAAATAATTCGTATTTGAATCATATTGTATAATCATGTTCAAACATATTTAAATTTATGTTTTTAGATTAGGAAATAATTCAACCAATATGTTTAATCTTGGTTGAAATTAGTAGATAGGATAGATTAGAGTACAGGTGAACAAAGCATTTAAACTTGGTCAATTGCAATATATGCACTAGAATAGGGTAATAAGTAACCTTAGGAAATAAAAAGATGGTCTGCTAGATCAAATGCACCCTTAGGATATATTAATCATGCTTTAGATAGATTAATCTTGGTTAAATAACGAACTAATCATCTCATTTATCATGATTATCAATTTGTAATAAGCATTAAGCAGTGGGTTGTATTATAAGGTCAGGAGACAACAAGATGTTTTTTCGGCTTGTGATATCGCAAAGGCACTTTTCAATTGCCATGATTTTCCCCTCCCAGATCAATGGCGGGGAAACAACTTTGCACCCCCTCATCCCATTTCGCGCTAACGGCAAGGGGGGTTTTCCGAAAAGTGGTATTGTTTTTCCTGGACCCCATGCAATGTAGCGTTTCCTCGTGACTTTGCACCCCCCTCACTGAAAACCATATACCACCACACCCCCCCTGAAATCTACCTATCTCTCCTCCGCTCCCACCAATGGTCACCACATCACCTCCCGTATTTCACCTACCGCTAATTACACTATGCCACTTGCCATTCTATCATTTTCTCACCACCTATTCTCGTTTACATTTACCCGTTATACACTTATCTATTGCAAAGTTATCGTTTCCCATTAATACATCTAAATCTCATTTTGTAACAGTTCTAACCGCAACGGTAATTGATCTAAGTCCTATAAAATCCACCTCATCTCATCCCGTGTGACTCTACTGGTTGCGTTGTTAATATTCTTAATTGCAAATACGATTTTCAGCTCTCGCAACCCCTACTATTTCCAACACGTATCAATCTCAACAATTTCACAGCCCACTACCGTTGACAAATATTCATCGCTTATCGAGGTACCTATTCAAGCCAAAGCTTTGTCCTCTTTTTCCTTTTTCAAATTCCTCACGCATGGCACCAAAGGGAAAGGGCCAATCCTCTAGTAGCAAATCAAAGAGTGAGGATAACCTCAAAACCTTTGCTACTCTGGACCTTGACCATATGCCATTGCCATACCAGTATTACAAGATTGACGACACCGGGTGTGAATTTGACCTATTCGAATTACACCGCTAGTTGAAGCAAAACTACCTAGACCAACAAGATGAAATTAACCTTTGGGAATCCTTGTTACCTATGTTTGTTTTCCCATAGACACACCATTTACCTGACCTTATCATGTGGTGCCAAGCTAGATACAATCCACTGCAAAGAACCATTGTGGCCCAAAATGGAGACATTCTAGTCTCAATTACACATGAAACCATAAACCAGATGTTGCTTATTCTTGAAACTGACTCCCTCGACCATTTTTCTGCAGTATTCCTTATGGATTTGTATCATAAGCTCACCTTTCCTCATAGAGCCCAGATTTTTGAGATTTTCCTTCCAGAATATTCTCAACTTCCCAAGAAGAATCCCTCTTATCCAACTTCTATGTTCCTAGAGAAATCCAAACAGATTATTGCTTTAGTATTTTTCTTTTTAGGGTATCAATCAGACTAGTGGGTAGATGAGACTATTCTAGGCTTTCTATCTATTTTCTCTAATGAACATAAGCCAACATTCATGTTTAGTTTTAGTCAATTTCTGGTTGATAATATGCATGAACAAATGATGAATATTACTACAGAAGGCATGTTTAAATATGCATCTTTATTAGTCTATATGTTTCTTTTTCAAAAATCATATAAGTTTCCAATAAATTTACATAAACAAGATGATCAAGGAATCAACCAATTAGTGATACAGTGTACTTCATTAGTCAGGAAAAAATCAACAGAGTTTAAATTTGCAGACTTCATAGGCATTTTTGTTCATACAGTTGCAGGGCTTCTTAGTAGTCAGAGTGAGCCAAGGAGCAGTTCGAAGATTAAAAAGGTTTTGCACCTGAGTGAGCAAACAAAAATTGGAGACTGGTATCTATACCAGAATTATAAAGAGATAAGGTTATATGGAGGTGAGTTGGCTCCCTACATTGAGCTACCTAAATATGTTTTAATGAGGATTTTCTCTCTGGAATACATAAGGCAGATGATCAATATGGAGGAAATCCATTTTGTCTCAGGTAAAAGAAAATCACAATTTAATATTAAGACCCAAGTGGGACCATTATTATGTAAAAACAGAACAGCAGGAGATGAAGCAGACTCAATCCTCAAGCAATTCAATTTTCAGCCCAGTTTCACCTGGTCATACGACCCATTCAGTATAATTTCTAATTTAAGGGTGGAACTAAAAACCACGCCTTATAATCATTACCCCATACCAAAGATTGAGAAGTTCATGAATCAAGACCAGTGGGAGGAAAGTACACTACAAGAAGCAGAAGAGCAGATACTATCTACAGCCACCCTCCAAACTCCAGTTCCTCAAGATAAACAGGGAAAAAGGAAAAGAGAAGAATCTTCATCTTCAGCATGTACAGAAATTAGTGCCCAAGAATTCATCATTTAACAGAAAAAACATAGGACACATCTCAAAGATGTCACCATTCAGGATAAGGAAGAACAAGAAACTATTGTTATGTTTTGTTTACAGGTTCCCACAGAGTCAAAGGAGCTCTTCCCTGACACCGCATCCTCCTCAGCCTCACAGAATCCTTTAGAAAAATTACATTTAACAGAATTGGGTGAACATTATGATCTCAATATTTTTAGTAATTTTTTTGTAAATTAAGCAGAAAAATGAAACACTCAAAGCCATCACCTATGCTCAGTTTTGGAAGTAGACTTCTACCTCCTAGCATAGGTTGTTAACAAGATTTCATAGTGAAAAAGGAAGGATGCAAATGACATTCTTATAGGCTCAAGTACCATCTCCAAAAACCCCTTCAGACTATAAGAAGACTATCTTCTCATTTGATTCAAATCAAATACATCCCATTGATCAAATGTATGTGCATAGACAGTCTAGAGAAATAATTTTCTCCACTATGACAAATTATGGCACTTTCAAAGTTAAATACATCTCTCACCAATGTCTAGTCACAATTAAAATTGGAGAAAAATTATTCATTAGCAAAGGACACTAAAATAAAAAATTGGAAGATTTGGTTATCAAGTTGGGTTATGATCCCATTGATGTCAACGCAGTGGAGGAGATCCTCAAGAAAAAGAATGCAAACATAGCAGCTCTCAGCAAATAGCTGAAGTTGCCTTGTACAGAGGATCCACAAACAAAAGAGATAGAAGAAAGTGAGAAGCATAAAGAAGACATGCTCAAATTGGTCATTGAGCTGGAAAATATACAAATAAAGGAGATGGAGGAATAAATAGAGAAGCACCTTAAGGAAAAGAAGTGGTTGCATAATTGACTATAGTTGTAGTGACAACCATACCAACTATAGTTGCAGGGACAGCAGGGGATTCGACATCAGTACCAAATGATTTGAACAAATTTATGCAGGATTTGTCTCTTTAGAGACAAGAAAATGATAAGCTCCAGCAAAAACTAAAGAATCTAGGAGCACAGAAAATAAAAAGATGATACCCTCTTGGTGGAAGAGATGCAGAAATATCACCAACTTGCCAAGAAGATTGATCAATTAGAAACTCAGTCACTGAAGGCTCACACCTTGGCCCAAGCCAAGCAAATAATTTGGCTCAATATAAATCATGCCATAATTGAATTCAGCCATTCATTCAAATTATTTTTGAACAAGAAGAGTTAATTGACAGGTGCAAAACAACCATTGAACAAGTTAGAACAACAGTGGTACAAAAACCAGCTAAGGCTACATCCATGATCAAAGTGTTGAACTCAAAGACTAGATCAGAGTTAGAACAAATCCAGATTGCAGATAGGACAGAGACCATCCTAGAAATCAAGAAGTTATTGCAGAATAGGAATTTAATGACTCACTTGGAGTCTGAGTGAAAAACTTTGGAAAATATTGTCCAGAGATTTCATACAAAAATTCATTTGCTGAATCAAAAAGGATTGTCAGGGTTAGTGGCACCCAATGACAAATTAATCAACTTGGAAGATTACTGTGAGAAACTTTACACTATTGCAAAAGATAAATCCAAGTTTGTAGGTATCAAATGACATTTCACAAGTAAAGCTTTCATAGAAGCCTTAGTGTTTCATTTAACTATCAAACATGAAATCAAGCACATTTTCATCAACAAGCCAACTTTCGAGAAATATATTGAAGTAGATGAAGTTTATAGAAAGCTAATAAATCTTTCTATACCCAATGATGAAAGGTGGGATCAGTTGTGTGATACTATCAAGTAAATTTTTCTATCCCCAATAGACAAACAACAAGACAGTACATTCTGGGGCCAAGTCATCAACAATTTCCTCGAAGATAGTGCCAGCAACCTCAACAGTTTAAGCATTCCTACATTTTTTGTATTATTTTTGTAAATCAATTAGATGTTTCTAGAATCCAAATATTTTTTATAAATATTTTTTAGAACCCTTGGATGAGTTTCCTAAAGCAAAATTATATCAAACTGAAATTGCTTCACATTAATGAAAGGAATATGGATTTGTGTCAAACAGCATGTCACTTTGTGAGTTTTTCTTATCTTTTCACTTTATTTTGATGTTCTACATGTATTTAAGTTTTTATGAAGAAAACTGGGTAAGATAAAGTTGAATATTAGTCTCTCTTAAACTCTCTCTACAGTTATAATATATTTTAGAGATTATTTTATTGGACTATTTATCTTTGTAAGCTCCTCTACATTCATAAATTGTCGATCATTTTCATAAGTTTAAACATATTTTATTAGGTTGTAAACATTGCTTACTTGCATGCTTTCTTATGATTAACTGAAAATTCAGTTTGAATATTTAGGGGATCATAGCCTCTTACATCTCTGCCTTCCACACACTTTTAAATCAAATTATTGTTCAGAGGTAAAGAATCATCCCTTTCTAAATATTTAGTATTAATAAGGTTTAAACACATGCCTTAATCTTCTCATAACATTGGTACTCCAAAAACTTTTAAAACAACAAAACATTTTAGATCCTCTGGCATAATTACCTAACGTAGAATAATCTCATAGGACAACAACCTACATGTGTTGTTAGTGAAGACTCTTTTCATACATTTATTGTACTAGAATGCATAGTTTCTTTCAAGACTAGTCTCAGTTGCTTTGTTTAATGTTTGAATGTAGTGAATTGATTCTAGTGTAGTGATTGAGATTAGTTGCTATAGGAAAATGGAGTTGAATCCATCTTTTCATTACATGAGCCTGTAAATGGACAGATTTGTTACCTAAGCAAGAACCATTAGATTGCATTCCTTATTAAGATTTTATTTCTAAGTTCTGCTTTCAAATTGTGTGAGGAAGTTAGTATTGGTTTTTATCTAGGTTATACTCATCGAACATAGGAACTTACATGTTGTCAACACATATAGTGCATCAAATTTATTGATTATGATTCCTTGGTTGACAATTCAATATTGTGGCAATATATCATTCATATAATCGCCCCCACAAACACCCTGCAACGTTGATATGATAACACCTGCAAACGAAGTCCACTCATGACAAGCCAACATTAGTTTAAAAACCATCTATTCTACCTTTTCTTGCTCATGGAATATGCTAACTATGATGGGATAATGGACAAGGGTTTTGAGAGAGATATACTAGGAATTGTGCAGTTGAGCTTAGTAGTGACCAAAGGATGACCACGTTGTCCATTGGAACTATGCAATGCACAACAAGGAGAGGCTCTTCAAGGTTCTACATAGTGGGCAAGTCTAGGAGACAAGGGTGATGAGCTTGTTCACTGAGGATGTGCAGCACTCAAGGAAGGGGAGGCAAGGATTACATAGTTTAGCTTCACAGGGATTGAGGGATGACCCCATTGTTCGTTAGAATAATGCAATGCACATTAGGAGGCAAGAAAAGGTAAGTAATTGTGAAATCATGGGTCTCTGTCAATAGAAGTTGTAAGACTAGCCATTGTAACTGTGCAATCCGCAGTGATTGAGGGACAGACTCAGTGAATTACGCAGTTCTCTTTAGCAATGATTAGGAGGAGGCTGCATTGTCCAATAGAACTACATAGTGCACAATGGAGGCGGGCATGGGTCAATGTTTGGCACAGTGAGCAAGCGTAACCAGTAAATACTTGAGAGGCTATGCTTCAGGATTGTGAACTATACTTATGAAGGAGGTTTTCCTTAAGATGGCACAGTGCACATTTACAAGAGATAAGGATATGTTAATTCTCACTAAAAATGTGTTACACACTCATCCACTGACTGGGAGTCCAAGTGTGCAAGAGATAAGGACAAGGGAATCTCCAAAATTGGTTGAATGTGGGATAAGTGGAACAAGAAAGAACAAGACACGCAAATAATCTTTGGAATAGTGATATCGTACATGTATACCATTGAACAAAACCCAATAGAATGTATGATACTCAAAATCAACATACATACCTTGAAATGACAGCAGAGCAACACTTATTTCTAAGTGCAACAGTTGAAATGTAGGTTTGAGACATTTAGAATACAAATTGAAACACAAGTGTCGATTGCAACCAAAAAGGCGCTAAGATGTGGGAAAGTGCCTAGCACGTATTCTTATGATAGATAGGATCAACTAGTACAGAAGGGCATGTTAGAACTGCCTCTTTTGGTACATGAAAATGCTTTAACAAGATAATCAAAGATAAGCAAAAGTGACACGTGCAAGAGTGAAAATAATCAAAAGAGACACTTGTGACAGTAAGAATAAGTGAAAAAAACACTTGTACAATCTAAATAAAGTGAAAGCAACACATGCGAAAGAGAAATAAAGAAAAATCAAAACTTGTGAAAGTGAAAGAAAGAAAAAGCAACACTTGTGAAAGTGAAAGCAAGAAAAAACAACAATCACGAAAGTGAAAATGACACTTACAAAAACAAAGGCACGAAAAA
>APFE030282407.1:0-16109 GCA_000404065.3 Pinus taeda
AGGCTAGCTTTCTGACTTCAAGGGAGTGTTGATTGTGATTGGGAAGAAGGTAGGATTCTCGAACAAAGAGGCACGGTAAGGTGTGATAAGTTTCAAATCATTGGGCATGGAGTCACAGATTGAGGCATGTAAGCGTTTTCTTGGTCACAAGGGGATACGGAGCGGGATAGCCACATAGGATACAATACTCGGTCTGCTGAAAGTACGGAATGAACATCAGGGATGAAAGGCAAAGGACAATCATTTCATCATGCTGACAAAGAGGAGAAGTGAATGAGTGGGATCCCGGAGCAGTTAAGAATTCCTAAGACATGCACTCATATGTGAAAGAAACAGCGTAAACCAGATCAGCTAAGAATACAAGCTCATAACTGTTTCTGAAGAAAACATTGAAAAACGCAGAAATTGAACTTAAGGTGTATTAGAACAAATCTTAAGCTATTCTTTTTTCCTGCAATTTAGAAAGGCGAAAAGGTGGTAAAAAACATAAAATAAAACAGAGGAGAAGAACACTTATTGGATCATGTAGAAGCACAGGAATTCCGTGATCATTCCTTGGCCAAGAGAAAACATCAAGTTGTTTCACAATCCATGCTTTCGGCAATCTTTGATTATGGAAATTATGACAGTTACAGTGCGAGTCTCTGCTTAGAGAAAATGCTGGAAAGAAGACTGGCCAACAACTACTACCAACCAACCAACCCCTCACAACATTGCTTAGGGTGGTATTTATAAAAAAAATATCGGAAAGACATCATTACAAGTGACCTTGACAGGTCTGCTTAGAACTCTTCAAAAATCTAAATGCTGCTGGAATTAAATGCAAGTAAATCTTTTTGGCTGCCCTGGGGGCAGCTGGATCGGAACAGATGACGAGGCGGCCCTTGGGGACCAGATGCGGTGCTGCTGAATGATTGTGCTTCGGGGATGCAGTTCGGCTTTGGTGTGAATTGAATGTGCAATAATTATGATTTGAGAGCTTTAAGTAGTTTCGCCCTCCTTCTATGAATCTGCTGGAAGATATTAAATTTTGTCTTGCTTCGGGCCGCTGCTCAAAATATTCGCTGATACACTTTGCTGCTACATTGATGGATTCCGCCATTGACTGATACTCTTTGACACACTACATTGATGGCTTCCACCGTCGACTGATACTCTTTGACACGCTTGATGCCTGCTGATTTGATCTAATACACTTTAAACTCTATGATTGATCTGCTGCTGTCTTTAAATCGGATTCTTTGGCACGATCAGGAGATTTTCGGGCTCTTTCGGCGCGCAATGGGCTCAGCAATCAGAAGATTCCTTGAATATTCCTCGAAATGGCCTATTTCCCGCGCGAATAGCGCATCAGAAACTACCTCCGTTTCTTGATCTGGAGCTCCGAAGTGCGATTTTTCTTCTTGCACAAAGCTTTTTTCGGCTTTCTGGCTGCTGACGTAAGCATGACGTCGGCTGTACGGCAGATGACGTCAGCTGTGGGTCCCTGGTACAGAGCGACGTGGTGAGATACTGGATGTACTATGGTGAAGAGACTCCGATGCGATATCGCGATATCGCGTCGGCGGGGAACGGGGGAATTGGTTTGGAGACTTGGCACTTGCGACTGCCGATCGGCGATATCGCAATATCGCATCGGCGGAGACGGAGAGGTGAATGGATTGGAAACTCGGTGTTTGTGATCGCCGATCGCCGATATCGCAATATCGCATCGGCGGGGAACAGATGGGCGATGATTTGCATGAAGATGAGAGTGCGAAGGTGCGATGCGAAACGGCTTTAAGGAGAAAAGAGCAAGTAAGTGGGTGTGAAGGGCACTTGAGGTTTCAGAAGGGGTCCGATTACCTCGGAGGGATTTTATACTTTGGAAGGAGTCCATCGTATCTGGAAGGTGGTTTTGGAGGTCAGGGGCTATTGCTGAGTTTCAGATAAACTGAGCAATTCCCGGGAGTTCTTATGGTTATTTTTCAACCAGGGGGAGGGATATTACATAGGGGGATTTTACTTAATATTAATAAGGGGACGGGAAGAATAGGGAGCTAAATAATAATGTTAGTGGTTAATATGGAGATGGTAAGAAAGCGCTAAGTTCGAGAGAGCTTAGGCTACTACAAGGGGATAGGACCATACTTTGGGAGAAAATATGGAACAACTTTGAGTAAAGCAGATCTTTTACTCAAGCCAGTGTTATGAAGATGATGGAACTTAAGAGGTGTCAAGCAGATCTTGACCTCTTTCGGGGAAGTTAGTTAATGATTGGGGAAAACAGAGAAGGGGAGTCAGTTATACCTCTTTTGAGCTTTTTTGCTTACCAATCCTTGCTGATTATGTTCTGCATGATATGATACCTGAAAACCTGGAACTGGTCAGCAATTCAACAACCTCAGAACTACCTACCCAGCCTACTTGCCTAGCATTTTTTCTTCTTTTGTTTGGGGGTGCACTTAGACTTGCAAACCCATCGTTCATTTTTCTTTTGATGCTTTCCTATCTACTTACTACCCTTATTTCTTCCGGAGCCCAGATTAAGCTGTTGGGCTCGTCTGTTTCTCTACCTATCTAAGAATCTGCCAAGATTAAACTGTTTGGACAGATTTACAATCTCTATATTCTAAAATAGGAAATTTAAACCTAGGGAGACCAAGATTAAACTGTTTGGACCTCCCTTTAACTAAAAAAATAGCGATACCGGGATAAATTTACAAAATTTGAAGGCAATTGAATGAACTTGAAGTAGCCTTCTTCATTTGGAGACTATTTGAGCAAATATGGAGCATTGCAGCAAGCAAAGTACGACATATTTGGCCTGTGAAATGCCAATCATGAAAAATGAATACCCTGCTGCAGCAGGAAGCTAACAGGATACACCACTTCCTACCTTAGTGCTAAGAAAACTCAACTCATAAAATCATCCCTTCCAAATGTCACAACAATTTCCCTCTTGTAAAAGATTCCAAGGCCAACGATTTTGTTGTTAGGAATAATGACAAGAATTCTAGTAATTATGTGAAGTGTAATTATGATATGAATTCTTTCCCAATGGGGGTGGTAATGGTGGAGGAATTGGAGCTACTTTGGAATTCATGTGCTAATCACAGGTGTCGTTATTTGGCCATTGTGTGACAGAGTTCAGTCAAGGTGAGTTGGATTTTGAACAGGAGCTCTTGTTGTTATAAATGCATGTTTAACGTTGTGGGGTGGTGGAGGTATGTACAACATGGGAGTGGAGGTGAGGATTTATCATTTTCATTTATAGTTGATATGCTTGGTTTATGTCTTACATGTTGCAAAGACAGGGTCTGCTTTTGGGCTTGTGTCCAGAGATTCAATTCCACTCATTCTAGATAGTATGATAGTGAATGTAGAGATATTTCTTCTCCTTTTGCAGTGATTGTTGTGGTATGATGATAACCTATTTGTATGACCGCGTGCCATTGAATTTGGGAGGATTCTAGCTTTATCTATATATTTTTGGTATATTCATAGGGTTTTGTTTGGATCTATATAGCTCATGTTTCTGGAGTACTTTGAGTCTATGTGTTGGGGTTTTACTCAGTTAATTCAAGTGCAAGTCTAATTATTTTTTCTAAGTTTCACCTTGTTTGTGCCATTGTTTTCTTTGGCCAACATAATTGCTTTAGTTGTTAGTCTATGTATTTGGAGCTTTTCTGGCTTGGTATGACTCTTGGAAATCTAGTCTATTATGTCTCTGCGATGTGGTGAATTTCATATTTTACATGAATTTGGTCATCTGGTGTGGCAATTGGGGGATGATTTGGTAGATTTTAGGTCAGGGGTTCAAGGGTGAGTGTTCCATCCATTTTCTTGTTTCTCTAGTCGAGGTTCTCTTAGTGGTTATCTTCATTGCTCCCTTAACACTACCATCATGCCTCATCACTAGAGAATGATGAGCAAGAGGGGTGGCGTAGGTAATGTCAGGTTTATAGGAATATGGTCTTTTGCTTACGAATCAGTTGCAACTTTCTTTGATGATGTTCCTCTTGAAGTGAGGAAAGAATTTTTATTACTCGAGTCTAAAGAAACAGGGGACCACCCTTATCATTCTATTGCAAAGTTGGTTGGTGAAGGTATGAAATGGGTTTCGGATCCGTGTAGATTCCAAAAAATGAAGCTTCATTTCCTACACTGTTTGGCTTTGCATCAACATATGGACACTCTGTCACATTTAATTTTTAAAGACACACAAGTTGAAAACTATAATGTCTTCTTTGGGTTGCAGGGCATTGAACACGTGCTAAGGAACCAACAATTCTATCTAGATAATGTAGACTCGATTAGCTTAGGTAGAAAACTTTATGGTGTCGGATTTAGTTTTTGGTGAACATATGGATCCTCCAAGTGATCTGATCCACCTCTCGACTCTTGATAGTGATCAGGATCTCACTATCATTTCATGTGATCAAGACCAGTGATTGGTATCAAAGTTTTTGTCACTATTTTGATAATCTTGCTCCAATAATGTAAATAGTTTTCTTGTTTCTAAAAACATGGGCTTGATAGATATATGGTGGTTTTTGTGGCCTTCCTGAATCTCTAATAATTTTGGTGAGAGCAAGAAATGGAATCTCATTTGTGTTCCTAGTGGGTAATGTTATGCAAGTTGTTTTTATAGGTTGTTTAGAGATTGCAGGTCACATTGATTTTTATCATTGCACTTGCTTTGTGCTATGCATCCTGCGATGTTTTCTTAATTTCAGCATGGTCAACAGTAATTGATGCATTGTATGTGCACATATGTTGGCTCCACTGGTGGCTGTTGGTGCGAATTTGGTCTGCCTTGCCGTGCATTATATCTCTTGTGTGTGAGATTTATGGTTCTGGGATCTTGCCTAGAAGGCTACTTTGGCTGGGCGCATTTTCGTTACACTTCTATCTGCTGCATGGTTTGTGCACATAAATGAATGCTATGTTATATTGGTGATGTCTTGGTTGTAAGGGGATATGGTATCAAATATATTGTTTTTCTTGGTTTTTGGGATATGGTGTCAAATATATTGTTTTTCTTGGTTTTCGGGAAACTGGTTTATTGGGGAAGTTTATTTCTCTGGCTGTTGCGAGGAGAAGTTTATTTCTCTTGCTGTTGTGAGGAGAAGTCTATTCCTATGTCTCTGTTTTCTGTTATCAAAACATCATGATTCCGTGTCTCTGTTTTCTGCTATCAAGACATCATGATTCTGGATGTAATCACTATGTAATTTTTTTTTGTTAATAAATATTAATGACTGCAGTTCCAAACAAAAATTTATGACAAGAATTCAAGTCCTTACACTTCACATAACATAATTATATGCAGCATATATAATTTCCAAAACAGGGAATGATAGGGATTCTCACAAAATATGAGATATATTTTAGCATTTTTAATCGTTTACAACAGACCGAGGCTGTGATTTCGACGTCTCGATTTTTATTTTTAAAGTACGGTTTAAATGGTGAAGCTAACTCAGATTTTTTTTTATGCTTCATGTGTTATCCCATACATTTTGCAACCTGTCTCCCTACCGTTGCACGCAGTCGTTGTCTTTTAATTTTTCTTGGAACTTATTCTCTCTATGGACAGTTTAAGTTGGCTGTATCTCCGAGACCTATTTTGGTTATTCACATATATTAATATAATTCTGAAAACAAATGCATTTTGTTTGTGTTTTATTTAAATCTGTCACAAAGAGCTCTGCTTTTTAATGGTCAGGTCTTGGATTTTTTTTCCAGGACGCCATGTTCCAGAACTTGCAAAATTGAAGTTAAATATATGTCACTTTCACAACAGAAAGAGCTAAACATGTCTCCAGGTATTGAGATGTCTCCTTGGGTTATATTTATTCACAGACAAATTCCAATTTCGCTGGTCTATCTATATTAATATTCAAGAACGTAAATCTCTGAATTTTATGAAATTTGTGTAGATGATGGAAAGATTTGGGTTTCCTAACTGACTTTTGCTAGGCATTGGCACGTGGATTACAGCCTCTATCAAAACCAAAGGAAATTGGTCGGAGATTTCTACTGCACTGCTACGATTGATTGGAGTAGCCGTGATGGACAACTCTGGTGATGTTAAAAGCATGTTTCTTGGAAGAGAGAAACATTACTGTCTGCTCCGAGAAACTCCCTATTTAATTCTTTGATTGAGTTATTGACCATAGCATTGATATGATTGAGTGCATCGATTCAGGATTGTCTTTCATATTTAACACATACTTCTCCCCTTGATCATGGCGCTCAATCATAAAGGAAGATGCACTCAATCATATCATGCCATGCTCAAACTTAATGAAGGAATTAAATTGGGAGCTTTTCGGGGAAGAGAGCAAAGTTTCTTTGTAATTGCACGAAATATCTTCTGATATCACCAGAGCTCAATATCACCATACAAATACCCAGATGACTCCAGTGTTGCCAGGAATGAAGTAAAGAATTTGGTCATGATAACCGTCCGTAAGCCCGTGCCTTTGTAACAAAACATTCAGATGTAAAAAATTTGGTCATAAAAATTATGGTTTCTTGCCTGACTATATTCCTCATGAGATTAACTGCACATTTGCCATCTTTCGTTGCACAATCAGTCTCACCATTCTGCCGATGAAAAGAGATGGCTTTGTAAGCCATATGATATTTGATTTTTGACTCTCCAGAAAATGTTGAACACTGACACACGTACATTTGAATCTCTTTGGAGAACTCCGAATCGAAATCCGGAGTTAAGAAAAGTTTATTACTTTGTTTTAATTTAATTTACAGGATAGGTGGAAATTTGTTTCATTTTAATGGATAGACATTTTATATAGTTTAAATGGGTTTAATGGTTAAGAGCACTCTTTTTTTTTTTTTGTAAGAAGTCAGAGGTTCAAAACTGGAAGGGTAGAGTATGTATGGCTTTGTAGATTTAGCAGTCAAATTTACAGGGAAGTGGGTCCTTTGTCCAACAAAACGAGGGGGTAACTAAATTTTTTAAATTTAAATTTCTATTTTCTTATCATATAATTAGATTTTATGTATTGTTTTTTGTTTTTAATTTTTAATTTTTAATTAGTTTTGAAATTTCTAAATATGTTTTATAAAGTTCATTAAAGTTTTGAAAAAGTTAAATATTAAACTAGATATTTTGAAAATTAAAAATGATTTTTAAAATTTTGTAAATTTAAATTTCTATTTTCTGATTTGTTCATTTGCATGAAATGACTAATTTTATGTTGTTTAAAATTAGATTGTAAAAAAAAAAAAATACTTTTATATATATATGTGCAACCAAGTGTCATTACATTTAATAAAAAATGCACTTATCAAATCTAAATATTTATGAAATTGAATTGTCATTGTATAAAGTACAAAACCAATGGTCATAATATTTAATAAATATTACACCTATCAAATCTATTTTAATATTTATTTTTACTACACAATTTTATTAATAAAAATATACAAGACAATAAATATAATAAAATCTTATATGCAACCAAGTGTCATTACATTTAATAAAAAATACACCTATCAATCTAAATATTTATGAAAATGAATTTTCATTGTATGAAGTACCAAACCAAGTGTACTAATATTTAATAAAGAGTACACCTATCAAATCTATTTTAGTATTTATTACTACATAATTTTACGATTAAAAATATACAAGACAATAAATATAGCTTATATTATTTTTTATTTGACAAATTTTAATTTTTATACCTAGTTACACTATTCATTTAAATTAAAAAATAATTATATTTAATTTCATGACCATTTATATTTCATAAAAGTTAGTAGGTAAAAGATTTGTTGACATGAAGATACAGATTTTATATTTTATTATTCCGTGCGAGAGCAGGGTAACAACACATTCAGAGTGCATTAATTTTGACATTAAATCTAACTTGACTAAAAAATAAAAATATATTTTCTAATGTAAACATTAGAAGAAAAAATATATATACATTTTTTTCTCAATTTTAATTGGATAATTTGTTTGGGCTCTTATTTTGCCATCATTATATTTATGTACTTTGCAGCACAGTGAATCGTACTAGCAGATTTCGTATTCACACAGTCAATTGTGATTGTCCTGCTAGTCAATCACGTCGTTGTGGAGGTAGAAGACATGGAGGCAGGCTTAGAATTTGACGTCCCGTGGGATGTATATTCCGTTTCTGGACATATTTGACGACGAGTGAAAATTTTTTCCCATCAAGTTTGAGGTCTCTTATATATCTGCAACCTGTCAAAATGACGTCCGAATTCAAATTTAAACCGTAAAAAATTGTGATACCTATACCATTTGAGGGATTCCACTCAGCGTAAATGTAAATCCAACTACTCTTTCGCATTCACAAGCTCTCCGACATGCACGTATTAAATATGGCATAATTGCAACTACGCAATATGACGTAATTGCATTCAACATTTATTTATGGGAATCCATGTACATCTTGGCTGTATTAGAGTCGGTATTAATCCTTTAGTCCATAAAGGGTTGAAAACTTTTGTGCTTGCAACAGTCAGAGATCTGACACATAACAAATACACAGACTCTATCATTGGTGGAATTGTAGCTCCCCTGTCCGATGGCCCAGTCTACTTCGACTGTTATCCTAATTTCTCTGTCTATACTTTTGATGAAACTATCCAGGATATTTTACAATTGCAAATCCATACTACTAGATTTAACATGAAGAAAAAGAGAAATAATATTGCCATCCAGACAAAAGCCTGCCTTAGACACACCAACACTTTGTGGCCAGCCATCCGGCATACCCCCAGCAGGGATTCCAAGTCAAGTGTTGTTGTAAAAACAGATCCAAAGAATCAGAAAGTTGAACATCATTTGATAAAATGGGAATCCTTAGAATTCCCAGAACATTGGACTGTTAATCATTCCAGGCCTCAACCTCCAATGAATATTACTTCCGCCAATATCACAGAAAATGCTTCTTGTGCAGTCATATCTTTTCCACGCAGATCGACCATCGATCGGCAAGGAATAGAAGCGGCCTGCAAAATGTCAAAATATTACAGAGATCCCTCTACTGTAGATACTGCTTGTTCGTCATCCTCTTCTTGTCGTCACTCACAGCTTTTTGAACTTGCCCAACTTGTAAATTGTTCATCTTTAGAAGTAAAGTGTCCCAAATGTACAAACATCATTAATCTTTTGAGCCTGGCAGAACAAAATATCCATCTGCATCATAATCCCAGAACAGGCACTGCTCCTCCCTCCACTTCTATCAGTTCATGTCCAAATCCTAAATGTTCAGATATACCCTTTCCACATGAGTCTGAGCCAGATACTGATCATGTTCTCATGATGCATTCAATAGAAGAAGAAGACCCTAGGTTGACTCAAATGATCTGTTACATGAGACCTGCAAAACCTAGATATGGATTGGGAAAATTAGAAATGTCAGAACTGATTCCTGAGTGTAGATTCAAACAAATCCCCTCTGACTACAAGAAACCTGCAGTCATGGAAATGCATAAGTTCTTTGCAATCATGGATGGATGTCCAAAATCACAGATTAGTGCACAGTGGATGAAAGAAATGTTAAATTGGGATTTACTCACAAATCCCCAGGCAGATGAATTTGACAAAGGATACACCCCAGACCAGAAAAGAAAAATGGCTATAGATTGGAAAAGATATATGGAAATTAATAATGAATGGATATCTTTTTACTCCTGGAAAGATAAGGTAGCTCCTATAAATGTTCTGACTGGTAGCTCTTCCAGCAATGTTCCTGATAAACATGGGTGGACTGCACTTGATGGTTCCATAGTGGAGACTTCCACTACTTTTCCCCCATATAAAGGAATAATTTTAGGAGAAAAATCCAATGCAGCCAAAGCCATTCCTCTGGTCCAGAAAGATGACAACGCCTTAGGAATCGATGGAAGGATTCAAAAGGCCAGTGAACAGATAAACTGGACAAATACTGCATTAAAAGGTCTGGAAATGAACATTGCAAAATCAGATGAAGTGAAGAAACAGATTGATGTTGTACAGTCTTCTTTTAATAGTGTAAATTCTTGTTTAAACAGTATTCAGTTTGATTCTAGCATGACTCGGTCATACACCAAAGAGTCATTAACAAAAATTGAAGAATTGGGAGAAAGTCTAGTTGGTCACATTGGCATAACTAAGACAATCCTCACTGGCTTAAATGAAAAGTTTGATAAGATGCAGATCACAAAAGTAGAAAAGCCAGTCCCCAATTCATTTCTGGTCAAGAGAAATATCCAGATTGAACATTCAATAAAAAATGTGGAAAAATTCCCTTTGTTGTTTCCCAAGGAAACCAAAGAAGAAGGATCTGAAAAGATCACAATAGCTTCCTTATTTGAAGAACCAGAAGCTCAAATCCTCCCGATTTATGAGCCTCTTGAGCATAGACAGCCCCTTGAGCATAGATACATCAGATACTCTGCACCTGATATAGAAGGGAAAGGGAAAATGCCTGAAGCACATACCTTTTTCCCTGATTCTCATAGAGAATGGAATATAGACAACATGAGTGTAGGCCAAATTCGTCAAATGATTGACATCATGTATACAGAATACAAACTCATGTGTTTAAGAGAAAATCAGAAGTAGATGCTTGTAGAACTATCATTCAGTGTTTTACAGGTACTCTTCTCAGATGGTGGGAAGCAGAGTCATCTCCAAAGCTGATTGAGACTATGGAGGCTGAAGTCTTAAAAGATGAAAAGGGAGATGTAATTCACAACCAAGATGGCACTGTAACAAACAATATGATTGGTGCCTTGACATCAATGATTCTGGAACACTGGTGTGGCTGTGAAGTTGAAATAGCAGACAAACATGAGGTTATCCTGATGAACCTCAAATGCCATAAAATGTCTCAATATGATGATTTTCATAGAGACTGGATGCAGCGGATCTATGAAGTGAAGGATTCCAAAAACCTTCTTTGGAAACAGGTATATCTTGCTGCTCTACCTTCCAGATTTGTTGACTATCTCAAAATGCAGGATATTTTCCAATTGCCTTATGAATCACATACATGGGGAGAAATTTATTCCCTCATTACAAAGACTCTAGTTAGCCTTTGTACCAGTTCCAGAGTCAACAAATCCTTAGAAAAATTGTCTAAGTTGCCAGACAGAAAATCTATCTGCAGTAAATATGGATTAACAGTTGATGATCCATTAGTTAAAAGAAGAAAGTCTAAGAAAAAGGCCAAAAGAGAATTTAAAGAGACTTTCTACAAGAACAAAAGGAATTATCCGAAAAGAAAATATCCCACCAGGAATAAAGCCCCAAAAAGGAAAGGATATTATCGGTACATTCCAAAAACTCATTATTATAATCCCTCTGATATTCATTTACACTCATCCAAACAGGAAAAATGGAACAAGATAACATGTTGGGTTTGTGGACAGACAGGACATACTGCTTCAAGATGTCCTCAAGGAGAAGAATCTAAATTAGAAAGAGGGAAAAAGACAGCTGAATATGCCAAGAGAGCCAAACAAGTCAAAAAGGAACATGTTAGTTCATTCTCCTGTCTCAGATGTAAATCAAAACTACATCCCACAGAACACTGTCCAAACTTCCACATTGCCGCACAACATCAGATAGAAGATTCATCTCTGGACTCTTTCAGTAGTACAGATGACGAAATACAAGTAAATGTGGGACAATTTAGTAATTCAGATACATCAGAATGTTCTTGTTCAGACTCTGATGAATGTGCATGCCATATTTTTTACAATGAATCTGAAGTGTCTGACAGCTCCAGCGAAGATGAACAGAGGACAAAGCCTGTCAAAGAAAAGGTCCTTATGGCATCCACTGAAGAAGAAGCTGAGATGAAAATCTTAGCCCAGATCAGGAGTATGGAAGAAGGGCCAATGAAAGATCGCCTGATCGAAGCTTTTACAGATCAGCTCAAATCCAAAGCTGCAAGAGATACAGGTAAGAAGCCAATATTTGTTGATGCTTCATATGAAAGAAATACTAAATCCTTTCAAAGGCATCATCAAAAACCAGGGAAAATAAGATCCTTGACATTGGGCGAAGTAAGTGGAGAAATCCACCAGCTTAAATCCGAAATCTCTGCTATTAAAGCACAGATAGAAGAATTGCAGAAAGGAAAAATGATCAAAACAGAAGAAGAAGAGTGGGATTCAAAGCACAATGAAATTGAAATTGCAGAAGGGAGACCAGATCCACATTTTGGTTTTCAGGATATGCGATTATTTGCCATTACATATCAACAACATCATGTAAAGGTAAAAATCTGTATCCAAGATCAGGTATATTTTATGACTGCATTACTGGATTCTGGTGCTGATATTAACATTCTAAATATTAAAAACATCCCAGCAAAATTTTGGGTTTCTGCAGAAAGGGAAGTAGTTGGATTAGGGAACAAAAAGCTCAAATATGAGATCCCTAGAGCTGCTTTATGCTTTGACACTCATTGTGTGTACATGAAATTTGCTATAGCAGACATACCTGTTGATTGCATATTAGGTAATGTCTTTTTAGCTGCAGTAGAACCACATGGTTCTACAAGAATGAAGGGAAATAAATCCGGTTATTTCATCTCCGTACCCACATCCAGGGGTACAAGAAAAAGAATTGAGCTCCCATATGTTTCTACTCCTCGGGTCTCTACAATGGTCCAAGCCATGCAAAAATTGGACAAAGAAGAATCTCTGTTAACTGATCTTAAAGATCTGAAGAGTCAGCTGAGAATTGAAGACCAGCTGAAACAGCCACAAGTAAAGAACAGGATTCTAGAACTTAAAGAAAAACTGGCAAAGAAGTGTTGTTCAGAAGAACCGAATGCTTTCTGGCACAGGAAGCAGCATACAATTAGATTGCCATACAAAGAAGGATACAAAGGTAAGCCCTGCAAAAGTAGAGCCATACCTATGAGCAAAGAATATAGGACATTGTGTCAACAGGAGATTCAACAACTGCTTAACAGAAGATTGATCAGAGAATCCAATAGTCCTTGGAACTGTTATGGGTTCTATGTGAATAAGAGAGCAGAACAAATTAGAGGCATCCCTAGACTTGTCATAAACTACAAGCCTCTAAATTCAGTTTTAGCAGATGACACATATCCTATCCCACATAAAGGAGACTTAATCAGAAGAATTGCAGGAGCAAAGATATTTTCAAAGTTTGATTTAAAAGCTGGATTTTGGCAGGTTGCCATTTGCGAGGAAGATAAATTCAAAACTGCTTTCAGTGTCCCTGCAGGGCATTATGAGTGGAATGTTATGCCCTTCGGACTCAAAAATGCTCCATCCAAATTCCAGAAAGTTATGGATGATATTTTCAAACCATATTTTGATTGGATGATTGTATATATAGATGATGTTTTAATTTTTTCTAGGAATCTTGATGACCATTTTAAGCATGTAAATATTTTTATGAAGTTAGTCCGAAGAAATGGTCTTGTACTTAGCAAGAAGAAAATGGAATTGTTTCAGACTTCTGTCAAATTTTTGGGACATCAAATTGCTAATGGTCAGATATCTTTACAACAACATGCAATTGAGTTTGCCGACAAGTTCCCAGATGTCTTAAAAGATAAGACACAGCTGCAGAGATTTCTTGGATGTTTAAATTATGTAAGCAGTTTTTACAAAGATTGTGCCAGCGACAGAAAATTGCTTAATCCAAGAACCGGCAACAATCCTCCCCCATGGACAGAGAAGCACACCAAGGCAGTTCAAGACATCAAGGCAAAGGTAAAATCATTGCCTATTTTATATATTGCAGATGATGAAGCTTTCAAAATTGTAGAATCTGATGCCAGTGATATTGGTTGGGGTGGAATTCTGAAACAACGGATTGGTGAAGAGGAACAAGTAGTTCAGTTTGCCTCGGGTGTCTAGAACCCAACTGAACAGAAATATTCTGTTATTGAAAGAGAGGTAAAAGCTGCTTGGAATTGTATTAGTAAATTTGCAGTTTATCTTGTTAATAAATCATTTCTCCTCAGAACAGATGCCTCAGCTTTGAAGAAAGTCTTGTCCAAAGACATCAAGAAACCAGAAGAAGCAAAGTTTGCCAGATGGCAAGCATTATTTGCAAACTTTGATTTTTCTGTTGAGCACATTAAAGGTGAACAAAATTGCCTCCCTGATTTTCTCAGCCGAGAATATCTTGAAAAAGATATTGCACAAGTCATGATGATTGTCACTGAATGGGATCCAAGCCAGAAATGTGAAGTCTTGAGAACTATCCCAGATAACCAAGACTGGGAAACATACAAAAACAGCTGGAAGCCTACATGGCAACTACGAAATACAAAAGTTCTTGATGCAGATCTCCAGCCACATTCAGATCTACAACATTATGTCCCAGAAAGAAGAATATATCCAAAGGGTAGAAAATGGATCCATGACATGATCTATACTAAATCAAAGGCTGATGCAAGGACAACACGAGAGGCATTAGAGTCAAATTTTCATGACATTGGACGGATTGGTCACCATGGTGACAGCAATACCAGAATCTATGGGGCATATTTTTGTATTTATCGTACAAGAGATTTATGGGAAAATCTTTCATACATCCAACAAGGAGCAAGATGGCCAAGAAATGACCCAAAGATAATATTCCCTGACACAGTTTACAACTTCCAGGATTATAAAAAGCTATGGTGGGATTTTATGAATGTAGATGATAAGACAGATACCCACTATACAAAGTTAAAATTCAGCACGATGGCAGCTTCACAAAATAATCGGCAATGTGAATGGTTCAGAAACTGGTGGACAGATTACGGCGTCAACAGAACAGCTATGGATCCTGTGTACCATGAAGGATTCCAAAGAAGACACTGTCAGAAGTGTTTTGATTATAATATTGGAGATTGCTATCATCGCATCTACAACACAGTCAAAGATATGACAGTCAAAGAATGGGACCCATTCCACATGACTAATTATGCTCTCCATGAATATATGGTAGATCATTTAGAATGGTGCGTGCTAACCAAAGTGCAACATCAGATCATCCTGGGAAAGCCAATGATAGTCCGGCGAATATATACCAAGGCTTGTGATGACTTGCTTTACAAGAGGGAAAGATTCCCTGATTTTACTTTATTTTGAATAAGTACCAGTCACAAGGGCTCAATTGTGGCCAGTGTTCCCGTGGGCTTTACTGTTCAAAAGCCTCCACAGTGTAAATATTCTCTCATAGTCTTTTCTCGTGGGCTTTTTGTACAAAAGTATCCACTGTGTAGCCCACTATAGGTTTAGTGTTAGTACAGGAATCTTTTCTTTCAGAGATTTATCACATGCATTACCCGAAAGCAATAATTCGGCCTGGCCCGAATATTTGTGCGGACGTTGCTTTGATAAAAAGACTGAAAATGAAATGATTCTTGAAGTCCTTTCGGTCTGCAAAACAGTAATGTTTGTCCCCCCCTCTATTACTATATAAAGAGGGGTAAGGCTCATTACGGGGCATCGGGTCTTAGAGTTATCGAGTCTTAGTCTTGTGTGTGTTTGAGTCGAGTATTCTCCTGCTCTGCATCTGCGGATATTCAATCCGATCTGCTTGCATCACGAGTAATTACTCAAAGTCCTTAGTTGATTCGAGAAGCCTGCGTATCAGTGTGCTCGGCACTGGTAAGAACCTAAAGTGGCCGAATCATTAGAAGAGTCAAGTCTGGTGTGTAAAGTCTGATTCGAAGAAAGAGCCTAGATCTTGCCAGAAGCCTCTGGTAGTAACTTGCTTATGATTAAGCTGTGAAAAGTCCAGAAAAAGCAAGACTAGTCTGTCTCTGGAAAGAATCAATCTCTGTAAAAGCTCTGTGAGCATTCTGTAAGAAACTTTCATTCTGAAATAAAATGAGTATTCCATTTTCATCTCTGAGTACCTCTGTGCATCTATAAAGAATCCGCTGTGATAGTAATTCTCTCTGAGCTTTCGTCCGAAGTTCGCAGGAAGTTCGCCAAAGGATCGAAGGGACGCCAAGACCGTGTAAGGCGAGGAAGCCGTTGTGAAGGTCGCTAGTGCGAGAAAGATCTGAGTAGGTTCACCACTGGTTCACCAGGAGTTGGCTATCAGAAAGAATTTATAGACACAGAGAAAGAGCAAGCTTGTGACA
>APFE030282410.1:0-18804 GCA_000404065.3 Pinus taeda
TACAGGGGGATGTCAAGGTATATAGAGAATGAAAATATAAATACATTGATCCATAAATAATTGAATTAAATAACCAAGTACACTAATCGATAAGCATCATTCATATTGATGCATATATCATTCATCCATACACCATGAGATTCAATATTGAAATACACTGATCCATATTCATCATACTAGAATCCACATTGAATTACAAATTAAATTCATCATTCATCATTTTAGAATATAATTAGTACTATGCAAAATAGACTATAATAGACACTGAAGTCTGAAGACTAGAATGGTACATTGATATAACTAAAACTCAAAAATAGTAAAGAGCGACGAGTCAAAGAATCAATTTAAGGTCATCGATATCTGGAGTCAAGGCTCAAAAGTTAAAACTGAAAATTAAAAATGGGCAATGAGCATTGAAGGAGCATCGCGGGAGAGTAGAGGTAAGCTTGGTAAGTCGAATGAGTGAGTTAAGCATTGAAAATTAGTTTAAATTTTGATATTTGTTATGTATTTTTATTTTAGTTTTAATTTTATTTGTTTTAAATTTTGTTTTTCTTTAATTTTTTTTAAATTTCAAGAGCTACTAGACAAAATTTAGTGGGACATGTCCCCCCTCAAAAGGGGTGATTCTGGGCTTGGTGCTCTTGATTAAATGTTAGTTCCAGACCCTCATACTCAATAGAATCCAATGGAAACAATGAAGTCCAATGAGGTTGGAACCACTCTCAAACATCCTGAGTCATTTCATGGTAATGTTAAAAATTTAAGTAAAACTGAATGTCACTTTTACTTTAAAAATTTAACATTACCATTAATCACATAAATTAGTAAGGGCCTAGGGTTGAATAGTAAGCTTCCTCAGTCATAAATTATTGTTTTCAAAAGGGGTGCATGGAGAAACGCTTCCCCAGACGTCCCCCCATCCCAAGTGCATGGGGTGCGAGGGGTGTGTGCACCCAACCCTAGAGGACGCATCCCCATGAAACACTGCTAAATTTGGGGTAGCTGGGCAAAAAGCCCAAATTGAGGGCTACACATGTAGCCCCTCACACTAGATTAAGGAAGAGAAAGCCCCCTGAGGAATCTATAAGTAAAGGAGAGATGGAATCATTTTATCATCATCATTTTGGATTGGAATATGTCTGTTTCTTTGAGACGGGGCTCTGAGGGTTTTTAGACCCTTTTTTCCTTTGTCTAGTTTCGGTGGAGATGATCCCCACCCTGGCTAGTCACCTTATATCTCTGTCTTCTTACAATGTATTCTCTTGGAGCAACTTGGGTCTGTTCTGGCCAAGCAAAGAATCAATTCTCTTTGGTTTTCTGGGCAGTGTAACTCTCTCATTCTCTGTGATTTCTCCGAGCTCAGAATTATTGGATTGTGGAAAAGCAAAGCTACAAAGGTCCCCTCTCAGGCACCAACACCCAACAAAGGGCAGAGAGGTCCTTTTCTCAGTCGAATGGGAAATAATTTGATGGTTTATGGTCTGGCCTGATGCCATTAGGGCCTCTTCTGAGTTCAGCCTTCCTTTCTGAGGGCAGCTGCATAGTCACTGAGAAAAAAGAAAACCAGTGAGGCCCTTATCAAGACAGCGAAGCCATCTCCATGGAGGACACTGACTGTTACCCTCAGCAAGTTCAGATCCTCCAGCAACTTAAGGACGAATTAGGGCATAGGGTTACCTGCAGTCAGCCAACATTCTGGGCATTGTTGCAACAGAAAATTAAGTACAGAGGTTATATTTGAGACTGTTGAAGGTTAAAGCTCAGACACTGTGGCAGTAAGCTCAGATCACCTGGAACAGCAAGTATTATCATAGCTCAGCATGGGCAATGCTAAAGGGACCACTCCAAGTGCAGCTCTAAACATGGAACTGGACAGGGCTGCCAGAAGTCCCTTAACAGCAATCGAGTTTGGAGGTGTTCAAGTTCATTGGTTTGGCATATGCATTAAAGTTGTTAATCTAGTAAAGCTCAAGACTTATCCACCTAACTCGATCTTGCATTGTAACTTTAGATATTGGAAATTATAAGATAGATATTTGCATCTGTGGGGAGAGTTTGCATGCCTTAGTTTAATTTAGCACTGGAAGAGATTGAGTTGTAACTTGTAACTACATAAGCACATGCCTCTGACCTTTCTGAAATTTTTCCATATTTGTTCCGACCACCTATGTATCCTTTTCACTAAAACTTAGCATAAGGTCCACAAATAACATTACTTTTTTGCACTCATACTTTCGACAAGTGTTGCATTCAGTAAAAAACATATAATGATATAACAATTAAAATGTTATATACTGAGCATAAGCACAGTCCTTAGGTAATAAAAAGTTAGGAATAATACTAATGCACTTAAATAAAATTGTATGTATGTATGTATGTATGTACTTTGATAGCTTCTCTAGTTGTAAACCCAAAATGGTAGAAGCAAAAACATACCCAGTATTTATTATGGTTACAATTATAGGCTTTTGTTCAAAAAGAAACCATAAAGAAATTAGGAGAAAGTGCAAACCTGATAAACCTCTGTCAGTAGTTCCAAAAGACAGATGAAAGGTTGAGAGTGAGCCTCAATAGCCTGCTGCTGAGCTCTAACATCATCACTCATAGAGTCATACGTCTTATCCACAGAATATGAGCGAAGAGCATTCATGGCTCTCTCCTTTAACTCTTTCACCTGAATTACAAGAAAAATTTTGATTGGTAAAATTTAAAAGATAATTTCAATATACATAACTCTATAAAAGGAGAAAGTATCCTATGCTTCCATCATCTATAGCAAATAAATTACAAAGAGCACTTTATATCAAAATAGCATTATTAGCTATCATTTATTATTGCCAACCATACCTTCTTTCTTACACAAAATTTCACACAGAAGGGGTCAATTGATTGCATATTAAATACAGTGTATGATCTACTTCCAAATGTTCCAATGGCATTCATGCTTTTAACTCTTCTCTCTGACAGGAGCTAGAAAGATTAATGAGGCTGATCTTTAAGAAGCAACAAACAACCGTCTGTGGTTTTCTTATCTGCTGTGACTGCCAGCTCTGACAAAATGTAGAGTTGGTCAAGGAAAAACTGAATATGACCTATCTTCATGAGACACAGTTTCCATTAGTAGAATTAGCTCTCCTGAGAACCTAAGTTATCCTATAATTCTACTTCAATTTTATGAGATGAAGAAATGATAACTGTGGTTTGCAACCCATCAGCCTTGTAGCACTTCAACTGTAAAGTTCACTGTAAAGCAGACCTGTTTTCTAAACTTTCTCTTCATTTAAGAACCTCGGACAGGAATTTGGACTCCCAAACTTAGATTTCCATATTCTGTGCACCTAGCAAACCACCAAAATTGAGGTTGAAGTCTCTTAATAAGAACCCAATAGTAACCTGTACTAACCTTACTCCATGCAAGATACACACAAACAAAGCTAATCAAAACATAGGATATTATGAACATAAATATTAAATAATAATAACTCATAATTAAATAATAACTTAAATTAAATCGGAACTAAAAACTTTGTTCTTTTGTATAAGGAAAATTTCCTAAGCATACATAATTTTATTGTAGGTAGATTTTGTGGCATGTGATTGATTCTCCCAAATCCCAATGCCTGACTAGAATCTTTATGGGTATGGCTTTCCCTCCGTGCAAAGAATAAGAGTATTATGCGAAGTATCACCTCATAATCATACTGTCAAGCATGATATTTAAAAGATTGCCACTATAAACATCACACTGTCACACAACTATTTTCACTAGGTAAGCATGATATTCAAGTGCAAATAAAATAAAACAAAGTATAATATCTCAGCAATTACAGACAATGGCGGAAGCATCTTTCTTCTCTTACTCACACATATCTAGAATCAAACCCAACATCGACTGATTATGTATGGGCTTATTGACTGATGAGCATTGGACGCCCTTATTTCCATTCCTTTGCACTATTGTTTACCATGGCTAACAACTCTATTTATAGATATCAGAAGAGCCCCATGAAATAAACATATAGACCGCCCTTCTTGAACTCCAGCTCAGGGTGGAACCAGACAACAAAACTAGACTATCTGATCTCAGAGGATATGATGGGGCGAGCAGATCATTGCTGCAAGCCAGCACCATCAGGAAATATTCCAAGTGGGGGTAGGTGGCTATGTAATGTCCACATCTGCTTAGGAGACATAAGGGGAAGATTCCGCAAGCCTAATTAAGTTCCCATAGGCTAGGACGGGGAAATTAATCAAGGGTACACATTTCTCCTAAGAGAAAACCTTGTAAAGCTAAATGGGAAACGAAAAGGGGGCATGGGTTCTAGGCTAACAAAAAGTCCTTTTTATTATAAAGTGAGAAAACCCACTAAAATGACTTTATTAAATAAAAAGGTAAAAAGGTGGCAAAGAGGTCAAGTGGCTTATAAAAGAAGGAAAATGAGGAGTCTCTCTTCATTCTTGCATTCACTCACTTGGAAAATAGAATTTGAGAGTTCTTGAGAAAGAGGCTAGGGTTTTTGGAAACCCTCATTCTGGTTGTTGGTTTCGGTGTTGAAACTACACACCCTAGCTACTCTTGGAGTGGAATCACTCAGATTTCGTCATTGGGCTTTATTGTTCAAAAAGATATTGGCAGAAGAAATAATTAAGTAATGTTAGCAGTTGATTTTATACACTGACTTTTGGTATTCTACATTTCTTATACAGGCTAAGTCCACTTCCGTTGAGGGATCAAGTTCTTGAGCCATATTTTGAGGCCTGAGTTATCGTGTTGAGCTAAAGCAACTAGGTTGAGTTTTCCCTCATTGTTGGTGGTCGACTTAGTTGTTATAAGGGCTGAGTTTCACTGTGTAGGAGGGTTGTGATCAATAACTGACTGGAGGCTGAGTTCTGCTTCCGTAAGGCGCCGAATCCTGTCATCTAGTAAAGGTCACGTATCCTGAGTTACGGAGCATAAAAGACAGCCGATTTCTGTATATTCCTGTGGGTCGAGTGGCCTCTCTGAGTCTCTACAGGCTGTGTATTGCTTCTGTTGATGGCTGAGTATATTCTACAGCAGATCAAAATGTTCTGTGTGTTCTTGGGGTTAAGTTTCCAGTGTTTCTGAGTTGGGGCAAACTGCTGTGTAAGTAGAGACATCCTCTAAACCTTACACACCAGCTTGGAAGGTTATTGTTGCTGCTATCATTGACAACGGAGCCACTGTCAGTTGGGAAAGTTATTTGCTGGAGCATACACAGGTTTCATTGTTCTTTGCACTATAAAAGCCTTATATCAGCCATTCAATTTGGAGATATTTTATCGTTGCAATCCTTATCAGCGTGCAGTACTATTTCTGAACACAATATAAATTATATCTTGCTGTTTGGAAGCTTCTTTTGGGGTCCTTTGGGTACTGAGAATGTTTAATTTTGAATAAATATATCAAAAGTGCACCTACAGCCAATGGCCTATAAATTGTTTCACGAAAAGAAACAATGACAAACTAAAACAAAACTAAGAAAATTTGGTGAAAACTATAAAGTATTCCGAGGGGTATCATACGCAAGGCTGTGGGGGAGCACCGCCCCCACTCCTCCCTCAAATCTGCTCCCGAAGCTTCCTCCAAGCACGAGTGACCCCGGGAACACGCTCCCGAAATTTGTTCCCGCAGCGAGCGAATTTCAAGAGCGCGCTCCCTAAAAATTTAATGTTCCCTGCCAATTTGGGAGCGATTGCTCCCCCTCGCTCTGGGAGTGAATTGTAAGTGTGGGGAGCGATACGAGAGTGACTACTCCCGATCGCTCCTGCCCTACTGAGAGACACGCACAGCCTACTTGGAGGAGAAATTTTTTTGGAGGGAAAAGGAGGGGCCAAAAGAATAAAAGGCCTCCCACCCCGAAAAAAAAAATCATTTCCATGAGCTTTAGAGAGCTTGAGAGGGATTGAGCTTGAGGAGCTTGAGAGAAAGGAAGATTAAGAAGGTTTGCACTTGAGGAGCTTGCAAGGGAGATTGATGGATTTCATTTGAGAGAGCTTGGGAGATTGAAGGCACCACCATTGGAGAGCCAAAAAGGTAGGGTCTAATCCCATTCATTTTTTTCCATGTAGCATTTGTGCTTTTTATATGTTGAATGAAAGATATTCTCTTCTCCTACTCTTTCCCAATTACCGTTCCTCCTTCATTTTATTGCAAGCAAGAAACTCAAAGTTCACCAAACATGATGTGTATGGCTTAGCCTTCTCTTGTTGGTTCCTCTCTTTTTGTTATGATGATGATGGTGGGAAGAAGAAGAAGTGATGAAGATGATGAAGTGGGTAGTGGTGGATTAAGAAACCCTAGAGAAGAGGAGTACGAAGAGCAAGAGGAGGAGATGATGATGGAAAGAAAACCAAGGTAGACCAAACCCCCTTGTGGAAATATGTTACTAGGCTTGCAAGAGGGAAATGAGGTGGAACCACTAAATTTACATGCCCCATTACAAAATCACTAACATAAGTTCATATACCTGTGCTAGAAAGCATCTTTGTGGGAAAATGGCATGGGATGGAACTAAGCAAATAGGAATCAAAACATGTCTAAGTGTGTCAACAGAACAAAGAGCCAAATACACAAGGGAAGAGGAGGAAGCCCAATACAAATCTAAAAGATCAAAGGGTGAAGTTGAACATGACACCACTAGCCCACATAGAGCAAGAACTCCATCCACATCCACCCATGGTAGTGGATAAGGAGCCACATGCATAAGCATCTCTTTAAGGCATAGAACAATATCAAAATTCCTTGATCAAGGGTGTAGGGATGACGTAGATGCAAAAAAATTTCCAGTTTCTCCTTGCATGTGGGATACCATTATTTTCATGGGTCAACACAAAAACAACTCTATGTAATCATGTGTGCTTATGAGAAGGATCCTAGTCGTATCTTTAACTTTGCTGACCTAACCTGCGATTTTAATATTCTGACTGACCTCATCAATGAAAAATATTATAATAAGTCACAAAGCCATCAAGGGTGTAGGGATGACGTAGATGCAAAAGAATTTCCAGTTTCTCTTTGCATGTGGGATACCATTATTTTCATGGGTCAACACAAAAACAACTCTATGTAATCATGTGTGCTTATGAGAAGGATCCTAGTCATATCTTTAACTTTGTTGGCCTAAACTATGCTTTTAATACTCTGACTGACTTCATCAATGAAAAATATTATAATCAGTCACAAAGCCCCACACAATGTAATCAATTGGATGATCAAGGTGACATTGAAGAAAGTTCAAGTGTGAAGGACCATCATGAAAATAAGGAATGCCCAAAAGAAGGGAATCCATCTAAAGAAGATCATGATAGCCATAATGCCATAGAGGGCCTTCGGGATTGCCATAATGCCATAGATAGGCCTCTTAGAGTGCATGTTTTGCTTTGTCTTTGTTGGATTGAGCATTGTCCTTAAGTTGAGTGCCATTCCTAAGTCTATCCTTTGTCTTCTCTAAACCATAGACTTTGAATACCTATTAGGTGACCAATACAGCGGAGCCTCCCTTGTGGTGACAGTGGGCCACCACCTCATAGTGTTGTCCCTTGGTCTAGCTCTTGTCATGAGAGCCCCCTCACAAGACATGCTAGATTTGAGGTAACAAGGCATTAGCATACAAAATTTAGGTTGAAATATGACTTCTACACTCCCTCCCTATACAACAAATGATGTAACTTTCCAGCTAAATTGACCATTCATATATTTGCGTGTTAGACAAGTTGGTTGTCAAGAAAATTGGGAGTTGTTGTCCAGTGGTTGTCAAAGATGTCAGGTTCAGGAAGAGCTTCAAATGCTTTTGCAAATCCCTTTGGTTGGAGAGTCCTCTTCAAGACCTTTCCAATGGTATATGGCACTCTACCCATCTCCCAAGGAAGGAGGATATATACAGGGTTGAAGCTGAGGCAGGGTACCAAGGTTCATGGCTCCAATGACAGTTGCATCCATTCATTAAGCATCTAGGCCTTTTGAAGGCATAACAAAGCATTACAGAGGAAATGTCCAATACCAGATTTCCTTGGATTGACGATGATATGGCATTGGTCACAGGTGGCAGAGTGTGATAGGTTGAAATAATGTTAATTTTAGATAAAAATGGTATGTTCTATGCTTTAGAGCAATTTACTTGAATTTTTCCTATTAGCCCAATATCAATTTCCAAATTAGCAATCACATTAACATTGATAGTAAATGCAGATAGAACATAAACAATAAGCAAAATACAAGCCAAGACAAGAGGACACAATATTTGGTGGATGCCAACGAAAAACCCCAATGTGGGGAAACCCTTTGATCAAATCTTCTTATTATTCTTCAAAAGTTCAACAGATAGAGAGAGAGTACATACAAAATTTACTTGCCCAATCAATGTAAAATAGTCCAGTCAAACTGCAGTCAACAAGATGCCCTAACCAAAAAGTCAACATTTGTCAAGTTAACAAAAAGTCTCCACCAAATTAGCTCTGTCAAACCCAATCAATTCGGCCTCCAAAGACAATCTGAACCAGCCCATAACAGTCCTGAAAAATTTGGTCAAAATCGGTCAACGCACAATCAACTCTGTGGTCAAAACGCCTCTGATCAACACAGGTCAAACAAAAGCAAACTCCTCAATTTTTGTGCCAAGAGATGCGGCTTAAGGAAATCAGATTTCATGCCTGATAAACGCAGTCGAAGGAGTGAGATTGACCCTTGATCAATGCTGCCGTAGATGGCTCAAAAACAGTCCTGAAATTTTCGGTCTACCCAGGTCAATGCATGAAGAAGAAGAGTTGCTCCTATTTGTTGTACAAACCAATGAGGAGGAGATAGAAAAGATGTGTGTTGAGTGTGTCCAAATGAGGAAAAGGCCTCTTCTATTTGTACACAACATTGAGGGTGAAGAGACACAACGGTTGGGCTTTATGAGCCTACATTCGACTGGAGCCGACCTTAACAATTTGTCCATAGAAGAAATAAATTCATAATCTCATTTCTACTTTTCAGAATGAGATGATCTTTAGATCAATCTTGCACCTCTCAGAAAGAGGAATCCAATAAAAATGTCATATCCATCATATGAACTGTCCATGGTGGAGTTTGGCCCTAGTTGCCAATTTTAACACTCCCTCTTGACTAGGGAGAAATCCAATCCACGTGCCAAACCATCTATCAATTTGTACCATCTTTGTCATCCCTACTTTGCTCTACTTTGCTTTGTTGAACCATGAAAAAATAATGAAGAAGAAATGATCGAGAGTGTATCATACCACTCTCCACTGACCCGAAGTCAATCACCATTGATCCCAGATCAATATCAAACATCCTAGCATAGGGAGTACGATAGTACACAATGCATCCATCGGTAGTGTTATGGTCCCTCTCCTCATTTCCCTACTCATTGGCCAGATGAGAGGTACTTCCCATGAGTCCCGGATTACATGGGTAGGATGTATCGGTAGAAGAAGGTGAAACGCTCATCCTACTCATATGCCATAGGATAAAGTGAACCACTCATCCTATGTATATATCAACCATCATGGGGTATCACAGGGGAAGGTGAACCACTCACCCTATACACAGTGCACCACTAGGGAAAGGTGAACTACTCACCCTATGATCAATCATAGCTCCAAGAAGTACCCCAAGCCCCCCTAGAGCTCCCTGGGCTCAATATCCAACTCAAATTGACCCCTCATAAGAGGGTCTCTCCACGACTCCAACTCATTCACAGAAGGTTAAGAATTTGACCTTCCCAAGGGGCTTTGTAAGAATATATGCAACCTGTTCATCAGTCACAATGTGATGCAGCCTTATTGCTCCCCGTTGTACCATATCCTAGATAAAGTGGTACCTGATATCAATATGCTTGGAGCAGTCATGAAACACGAGATTCTCAGAAAGACGAGTCCCACTTTGTTTGTCGCAGTAGATTAGGCTGGTATCCAGCACATGCCCAACTAGCTCACTAAAGAGCTTCCTCAACCAAACAACTTCACAGGAGGCCATACTAGCAGTGATATATTTGACCTCGGCGGTGCTCAAAGCAACCGATTTCTAGTTCCTGCTCATCCAGGATATCAAAGCAGAACCTAGTGAGAAGCAACATCACGATGGGCTCTTACGATCCACCACAATGCCAGCCTAGTCAGCGTCAGAACAACCATGGAGCCTCAAATTCCCGATAGTGTATCTCAGTCCATAGGTGATTATGCCTCGTATATATCTCAAGAGATTCTTCATAATAATCCAATGTATGTGATGAGGCTCGACCATAAATTAACTCAATGTATTCACTGCAAAGCATATGTTCGGACTGGAGTTCACCAAGAACATCAGGGCCCCTACCAGTTGACGATACTCTAAAGGATTTCCAAAATCGGGCCCAGCAGCACTTCCGCATAACTTCTTGAAGTTAAACTCCATCGGAGTAGTCACAGACTTACAATCCACCATCCCAAATCTTTCAAGTAGCTTCACAAAGTATTTTCCTTGGGAAAAGGAAAATCTCACCTGGCTATTGCCAGACCTCCAAGCCTACGAAGTAGTGCATCAATCTTAGGTCCTTCATCTCGAATTCAGAAGCCAACTCCCTCTTGCATTGATAAATAAGAGGGTTTGCACCTGTCAAAAAGAAATCGTCCACATAAAGTACCAAGATGAGAGGTCTATCATTTTCAACCTTGAAATAAAGGTTCGGATCAGCTTCACTTCTTGTAAAACCCAGCTTCATCAAATAATTGTCGATCCTCTCATGCCAATCCCCGGGAGCTTGCTCAAACGCATAGAGGGCTTTCTACAACCTGCATACATGTGTCTTTCGATCTAGAACTTTGAACCCCTCGTGTTGTTCTACATAGGCTTCCTCATTAAGTGAACCATGCAAGAAGGCGGTCTTAACATCCATTTGATGTAAATTCCATCCTTGAGAGGCAGCAAGGGCAATGATCGAACGGATGGTGGTATATCGGGCTACTGGTCCAAATATATCATCATAGTCCACACCTTCCTTTTAAGAGAAGCCTCGAGCAACAAACCTAGCCTTGAACTTTTCAGCACTTCCATCAGCTCCATGCTTGATCTTGTAGAGCCATTTCGAGGTGACAACAGATTTATCCTTGGGTCTAGGGACCACATCCTAGACATTATTCTTCATAAGCAACTCATACTCTTCGTTCATAGCATCCCGTCCAAACCTGGTGCTTCACAACTTCTTCAAATGTACAAGGCTCAATTTGAACAATGGTGCTCATACCAGCTAAGTACCCTTTGTACCTATTAAGCTTCTTACTTTCATGAAATGGTTCCCTTGGTGCAATGTCTCAGCATCTTTGAGAGGGTCCCTAAGCCATGAGGGTCTCCTTTTTGAGGACAAGGGCTCATGGGGAGGTAGATCAATGGGATCCATTGGTCCTTCAGCATCGGGCATCGGCTCATCCTGCGGTTCTCCTTGCTTTCCTATATCTGCTTCTTTGCCCTTCCTTGGAATAGGAAGGTTCCTAATCTTTCCAAGGGCAGCATCTTCATCAAAGGTGACATTGTGACTTATTTCCACTTCTCTTTGACCAGGCACATGGATTCTATATGCCTTTGAAGTTTCACTGTAGACCACAAATGTTCCTTTCTTCCCTGATGCATCCAATTTGCTTCTCTTTTCTTTCGGCACATGAAAATACATGGGGCTACCAAAAATTCTAAAGCGAGAAACATCAGGTTTCTTACTGGTGAAAACTTCTTTGGGAGTATTGGAGTCCAATGCTTGATGAGGGCATCTATTTTGAACATACAAGGCGGTGTTGTCAGCTTCTCCCCATAGGAACTTCGGAAGGCCTTGATCATGAAGCATGGCACGAGTGGTTTGTATAATAGAACAATTCTTCCTTTCAACAACACCATTTTGCTCAGAAGTATATGCGGTAGGAATCCCCCTCCTAATGCCAACTTCTCTACAATAGTCATTGAACTCATTTGATTCATATTCGGTTCCATTATTGGTCCTCAATATTTTGATCTTCTTCCCTGTTTGATTTTTGACCAAGGCTTTAAAAGGGCAGAACCATGTGAATACTTTGCCCTTCTTCTTGAAGAAATAAATCCAAGTTTTGCGAGAGAAGTCATCCACAAAGATAGCATAATATAGATATCCTCCCAAAGATGTCTCAAGCAACATACCAGATAGATCAGAATGAACTAATTACAAAATGTCGACAGTCTTGCTATCACTTGATGGGAATGGTCCCCTTGTATGTTTTCCTTAGGCACATCCCTGACAAACACCTTCATGTTCTACTTTAAATTCGGGCATACCTGTCATAATTCAGATTGAAGAGATGTGTCGCAAGACATAGCTCCCAATGGACTTCCTCCAACTTGATATAGGTTGTCAACCCTGAATCCAAGAGTAAATGCCTCTTTGAAATTTCTTTTCCAAACACGTACCTTTCCATCAATGAATGCAACCTTGAATCCTTTGTCCTCCATCGTCGAGATAGATACCACATTCTTCTTTAGATCAGGTACATATAGTACTTCTTGTAGATGAATGGTGTTGCCTTGATTCAATTAAAAAGTAAAATTCCCAACTCCTTTCACAGGATAGGTGGCATTGTCTACAAGAATGATTTCCAAATTTGTATCCTTTTCTATCAGATTTCAAAGAGCTTACTTATACCCAGTGAAGTGCCTTGAGGCACCATTATCAATCAACCAATTTCCCAAGGTATCCGAAGAGAGGCAGTAGAGAGGATAGATATAAGATAAAATTATTTTTGCTTGTTATTTACAACATTAGATTCACCATACCTGGAGTTTCTTGATCTTTTGGGAGGTCGACCATTTCCATATTGAGTAGTGGGAGCATTCCTTTTTCCTTTGTTGTTGAACCTGCCATTCCTTTGATTGTTATTGCCCCTGAAATTGTTGTGGTCGTTGTTGTCATCATCCTGAGGTGTATCCCTTTTCTTAGGACACTCCATAGCATAGTGACCAAACCTGCTACAAATGAAGCATCTACCCTTTCTTCCATCTTTGAATCTCCATCTTCCTTGACATTGCTTCTTTGAAACTGCATTGTTCTTCTTTTTAGCATGACCAGAGAACGCAGTAGGATCATTCCTATTTGAAGGCATGTCTCTCTCTATCATCCTTGTTTCTTCTTTAGTACATCTAGTCAATAATTTATCAAAACCTAGAATTCGGTCATTGCTGAGGATAGTAGTGTTGAACACATCCCATTCACAAGGGAGACCTCCAAGGGCAATGAGAGTGAGCTCCCTATCAGCTATAACTTCTCCAATAGATAGAAAATCATTTTATATTTTGGTGATCCTCATGAAGTAGGATTGGATATGTTCTCCTCTTCCCTTCTTTATGTCCTTCAACTTGTTCTTGAGAAAGAGGGCTTGGTTTGCATTGCTAGCTTTAAACATGCTAACCAACTTGTCATACATCTCCTTAGATGTGCCCAAATCAGAGATGTAAGCAACTAAATACTTATGAATAGAATCCCTGATGATCTTCTTAGCTTTGACTTCACCTTTCTTGTACTTTCTCTTAGCGGCACCCGGTGCATTTGAAGGAGGTTCAGCAATCTTTCCCTGCACATAGTCCATAGCATCACGTTCTTCCAAATTCAAGTCAAGAGACATCTTCCATGCATGATAATCAGTCTCATCATTGAGCTTGTCATCAAATTTGAAATAAGATGAGGAGGTCATTGAATCTTGTCCTTGACCAACAAATCTCAATGATTGCTTTTCTCAATCTTACTTGGGCTTTGTGTTCACCTCATCTCTGATTCCATGTTAATTTTATATAACAATGGTATGTTCTATGCTTTAAAGCAATTTACTTCAATTTTTCTTATTAGCCCAATATAAATTTCCAAATTAGCAATCACATTAACATTGATAGTAAATGCAGATAGAACATAAACAATAAGCAGAAGACAAGACAAGAGGACACAATATTTGGTGGATGCCAGGGAAAAACCCCAATGGGGAAAACGCTTTAATCAAATATTCTTATAATGCTTCAAAAGCTTAGCAGAGAGAGAGCACATCATACAAAATTTACATGCCCAATCACTATAAAACAATACAATCAAACTACAATCAACAAGATGCCCTAACCAGAAAGTCAACGCTGGTCAAACCACCAGAAAGTCTCCTCCAAATCAGCACAGTCAAACCCAGCCAACTCGGCCTCCAAAGACAGTCTGAATCAGCACAAAACAGTCCTAAAAATTTAGTAAAACTCGCTCAACGCACAGTGAACTCTACGGTCAAAGGGCTTGTAGTCAACGTAGGTCAAACAGCAGCAAATTCCTCGATTTCTGTGCCAGGAGATGCGGCCTAAAGAAGTCAGATTTCCTCCCTGAAAAACGCAGACAAAGGAGTGAGATTGATCCTCAGTAAACGCTCGCCAGCACTGCTATAGATGGCCCAAAAATAGTCCTAAAATACCAGCCTGAAATTTTCGGTCTACCCAAGTCAACACATGAAGAAGAAGAGCTGCTCTTATTTGTTCTACGAAGCAATGAGAAGGGGAGAGAGAAAGGTGTGCGTTGAGTGTGTCCAAATGAGGAAAAGGCCTCTTATATTTATACACAACGTTGAGGGTGAAGAGACACAACGGTTGGGCTTTATGAACCTACATTTCACTAGAGCCGACCTTAACAATTTGTCCATAGAAGAAATAAGTTCATAATCCCATTTCTACTAGTTAGAATGAGATAATATTTAGATCAATCTTGCACCTCTCGGAAAGAGGAATCCAATAAAATATCATCGCCATCATATGAGTTGTCCATGGTGGAGTTTGGCCCAAGTTGCCAATTTTAACACATAATTACCCAGTGATTAGTCTAAATGACGGTTATGCAAATATAATCAAGTACCAACCTTAATCCATGCCCTTACAGCCACAGATGGTTTGCAAGGTTGGGTAAAAAAACGTGCCCGAGAACCTGGATACCACGATGAGTAAGTTGGTAGCAATGATAGATGGTAGAGTGTTTGGTTGACAATGAGCGATTGGGACAAGTTGCCAAGTGATTAGTCGACGATGACTGACTAGGAAAGGTGGCAAGACTAGATTGGTGTGTGAGGTTGGTTAAATCAACTAGCTCATAGATGCTTAATTAAAGCCTAACCTACTCTAATTAGGGATTAGCCTTAATCCCCGGCAGCGCAGTTGCGGGTGTATGTGAAGTTCAAATGTCAAAATGGTCCAGGGACCTGAGACCGAGAGGACGCGGCACAAAAGTGACATGGTTAAGAAGATGAAATGGCACACGATCAACCTGAACACGTGGAATCGTCCCTTTTGGGTGGCCAAGGGGCCTGTTTTCGGGTGACAAGTGGCACCAACCAGAGGATGCCTCGTGGCAGGATGACGTTAGCAAAGGATAGCAGTGACATGACAGGTGAGTCGACCAAGTTTCAAGACTCATGCCAAGGATATGTAGTGCAAGTGTCCGCAAGGATAGGAAGAAGTGTGGCAATAGGTGGAGCTCAAGCAGCAATCCAATGGATGGATCGAGTGTACGTGGCGCCAAGGTGTAGGGCGCCAGGAGATGCGGCCTAAGGAAATCGGATTTCCTCCCTGAAAAACACAATCAAAGGAGTGAGACTGACCCTCAGTCAAAGCTGGCCAATGCTGCTACAAATGGCCCAAAAACTATCCTGAAATACCAACCTGAAATTTTAGGTCTACCCAAGTCATCGCAAGAAGAAGAAGAGCTGATCTTATTTGTTGTATGAAGCAATGAGAAGGGGAGAGAGAGATTTGTGTTGAGTGTGTCCAAATGAGGAAAAGGCTTCTTATATTTATACACAATGTTGAGGGTGAAGAGACATAACGGTTGGGCTTTATGAGCCCACATTTCACTAGAGCCGACCTTAACATTTTGTCCATAGAAGAAATAAGTTCATAATCCCATTTCTACTTGTCAGAATGAGATAATCTTTAGATCAATCTTGCACCTCTCGCAAAGAGGAATCCAATAAAAATATCATCTCCATCATATGATTTGTCCATGGTGAAGTTTGGCCCTAGTTGCCAATTTTAACACATAATTACCCAGAATAGTCTAATTGAGGGTTATGCAAATATAATCAAGTATTAACCTTAATCCATGCCCCTGCAACCACAGATGGTTTACGAGGTTCAGTAAATGAACGTGCCTGAGAACCTGGATACCACGATGAGTAAACTAACAACAATGACAAGTGACAGAGTGTTTGCTTGACAATGAGCAATTAAGACAAGTGGCCAAGTGATTAGTCGATGATGACTGACCAGGAAAGGTGGTAAGACTAGATTGGTGTGTGAGGTTGGTTAAATGAACTAGCTCAAAGATGCTTAATTAAAGCTTAACCTACTCTAATTAGGGATTAGCCTTAATCCCGGATGGCACAATCACGGGTGTATGTGAAGTTCAAATGTCAGAATGGCCTAGGGACTCGAGACTGGGAGGACGCAGCACAAAAGTGACGTAGTTAAGAAGATGAAGTGGCACACGATCAGCGTGAACACGTGGAATCTGTCCCTTTTGGGTGGCCAAGGGGCCTGTTTTCGGGTGACAAGTGGCACCAACCAAAGGATGACCTGTGGCATGATGATGTTAGCAAAGGATAGTAGTGACATGACAGATGAGTCGACCGAGTTTCGAGACTCATGCCAAGGATATGTAGTGCAAGTGTCTGCAAGGATAGGAAGATGTGTGGTAATAGGTGGAGCTCAAGCAGCAATCCAATGGATGAATCGAGTGTACGTGGAGCCAAGGTGTAGGGTGAATATGACAAAGGGGCCTGTTTTTGGGTAACAAGTGGCACCAGCCAGAGGATGCCCCATGGCAGGATGACGTTAGCAAAGGATACTAGTGACATGACAGGTAAGTCGGCCGAGTTTCGAGACTCATGCCAAAGATATGTAGTGCAAGTGTCCGCAAGGATAAGAAGACGTGTGGCAATAGGTGGAGCTCAAGTAGCAATCCAATGGATGAATCGAGTGTATGTGGCGTCGAGGTGTAGGGCGCCAGGAGATGCGGCCTAAAGAAATCATATTTCCTACCAGAAAAACGCAGTCTAAGGAGTTAGATTGACCCTCGGTAAACGCTCGCCAACCCTGCTACAGATGGCCCAAAAAGAGTCGTGAAATAATAGCCTGAAATGTTCGGTCTACCCAAGTCAACGCATGAAGAAGATGAGCTGCTCTTATTTGTTGTACGAAGCAATGAGAAGGGGAGAGAGAAAGATGTGTGTTGAGTGTGTCCAAATGAGGAAAAGGCCTCTTATATTTATACACAACGGTTGGGCTTTATGAGCCTACATTTCACTAGAGCCGACCTCAACAATTTGTCCATAGAAGAAATAAGTTCATAATCCCATTTCTACTTGTCAAAATGAGATAATCTTTAGATCAATCTTGCACCTCTCGGAAAGAGGAATCCAATAAAAATATCATCTCCATCATATGATTTGTCCATGGTGAACTTTGGCCCTAGTTGCCAATTTTAACACATAATTACCCAGTGATTAGTCTGATTGAGGTTTGTGCAAATATAATCAGGTATTAGCCTTAATCCATGCCCCTGCAACCACGGATGGTTTGCGAGGTTGGGTAAATGAACGTGCCCGAGAACCTGGATACCACGATGAGTAAGCTGGCAGCAATTACAGGGAGCAAATTGTTTGGTTGACAATGAGTGATTGGGACAAGTGGCCAAGTGATTAGTCGACAATGACTGACCAGGAAAGGTGGCAAGACTAGATTGGTGTGTGAGGTTGGTTAAATGAACTAGCTCAGAGATGCTTAATTAAAACTTAACCTACTCTAATTAGGGATTTGCCTTAATCCCCAACAGCGCAGTCGCGGGTGTATGTGAAGTTGTTACGAATAAAATATATATAAATAATACAAATATAAGTAGTGAGGATAATTGTAATAATGATTAGTTAATAATAATTAGTAGTTAGGTTGAAGAGGCATGTCTAAATCAGTGTTTTAAGAAACGACCGAGTCAACATTGACTCGGCCAAGTTGATCCGTTTCAATAGCCTGGGCAATGACTCGGTGAGAAACCCGGTTCGACCGAAACGGACCGAGTCCGACATGAAACGGCCGGGTAGCAGTGGTCACGGAACCGGACACAAGGCACGCTGTTTAACTGTTTTTTTGGGGATTTTAAATTAGTTTTAGGGTTGATTTGGAGTTCAAACAATTATGTAATATTGCTAATAGATCTTTGGGGTCCATATCCCCCTCCCAAAACCTATTTAACTCACCCAAATGCTCTCATTCTCTCACAGCAATCTTATGCATTTGAGTGAGAGTCTTCTTTGAGAGTTAGTGAGCAGTTCTTGAGCTTGTTTTGGAGCAGCAGTGAGGAGTCTTGGAGGAGCATTGTAGCTGGAGTGAGGAGCTTCTTGGGTAGCCATTTGGAGCAGTATTGAGGAGTTGATTCTTGGAGCAAGCTTGAGGAGGCAGTTTGTGCCTAGAGGTATTTTTTTTCACCTCTATAAATCTGTTTTTGCTTAGTAAATTTGAGGTGCATATCTAGAAAGTTTAGAGTGTTTTTTGTCAAATAAATGAACATTGAATCAAGGTTTTTTTTTTCATTTTCAGATTGTTTGCTTTCATTTACTATTCCAAAAATGGCACCTAAAGCAAGAGATGCTGCATGGGCATATGTTGAAATGGTTGATAGTCAAATGCAACGCAAATTTTGCCATAGGAAAATTAAGGAGGGTCCAGGGGGCATTAATAGGCTGAAGCAACACTTGGCAGGGATTAGAGGCCAAATTACC
>APFE030282410.1:24641-49777 GCA_000404065.3 Pinus taeda
GAGCATGGTAGCAGGTAGTAGCCTGCGTACTAGTAAATGGATCGGCTAGTACAAGAGCAAAAGGGGGTTGTAGCTCCCGTACTGGTATAAGGCTGCACCAGTACAAAATATTTTAAAAGGATTTTCTTATTAAGAAGAAGATTGAGATGACTTGCAGCAGGTGGTTTTCTCCCGCATTGGTTTCCACCTTATATCATGGTGTTCATGTGTGTGCCTTATGTGTGATGATCTATTCTATGTTACTGCATCTGTTAACTGATAATATGGTTGATAATGTTCTAATGCACTCATTGAAGATCAATTAACTTAATCATAAGAAGTTGTGGAAGTAGCATATATGAATCTGGTTATGGAAATGAAAAAGTTTTATTCATGTGATAATACTGATTCACCCCCCCCCTCTCAGTATTATTTCCAACAGTAACGAGAATAATTGTAATAATGATTAGTTGATAATAATTAGTAGTTAGGTTGAAGAGGCATGTCTAAATAGGACATGACTCTCCATGAAGAGACACTTGCTTGATATATAAGCAAGCCTCTCGTTCTCATTGTAATTCATTCTTATTCACACATTTAATATATAATATTTGTATCCTCATGGATATATTTATATTCCGAGTCTTTTGAAGTAATTAATTTATAGAAGGAACTTTGTTTGCTTCAGAAGTTCAAATGTCGGAATGGTCCAGGGACCCGAGACCGAGAGGACGCGGCACAAAAGTGACATGGTTAAGAAGATGAAGTGGCACACGATCAGCGTGAACACGTGGAATCGTCCCTTTTTTGGTGGCCAAGGGGCCTGTTTTCGGGTGACAAGTGGCACCAGCCAGAGGATGCCTCCTGGCATGATGACATTAGAAAAGGATAGTAGTTACATGACAGGTGAGTCGACCGAGTTTCGAGACTCATGCCAAGGATATGTAGTGCAAGTGTCTGCAAGGATAGGAAGACGTGTGGCAATAGGTGGAGCTCAAGCAGCAATCCATTGGATGAATCAAAATGTACGTGGCGCCGAGGTGTAGGGCGAATATGACAAATTCCCCCCGTCCATTAAAGCTCGAAAAGCAGGGCGAGCGAAGTGGATCCTTTGTTGCGCAATCGGATTAGCATACGGATCCAGAGTGAAGCGCTCAAATAAGTTGCAGGGGGTTTAAGGCTTAAGCCACACAAGCTACAAAAATTTCGCTCCCCCCTTTCATTGATGATCAATTCTAAACAGGTGGAGTGATGATGGAAGTCTACGATGGTTTAACCGATCAAGGTGAAGCACCAAGTCATTAAGACTGTGGTCCTGGCCTATGATCATATGCACTTGCAAGCTAGCCAGCAAGTGTTGTAACAAAATTTGGCGTTTGAGCACCAAATTTGGTTAAAAATTAAAGCCCACAGACGAAAGAAAATTAAAGGTTGCAGCATGTACAAATAAACAAAAAAACGATGTTAAGTGTAATTTGTTCCCATGCACAACTGCAGTGTTAACTGCCGATGTAAAGACTGAGAAAGGGAAGTGCTGTGAAGGCATAGAAGAATAGCCTGTTTGATGAATCTGAGGAGAATAAAGGGGTTGCAAAGAAAACAACAGAGATGGCAGAACTATAGCTGAAAAATCTTTATCTAATAAGACAATTAAAGAGAAGAAGGAATTGTTGCACGAGACAGGACAGAATTCAGAAATTTAATCAAATCGTTCAAGAAAACTTTAATGTCATAGATCTCAGTCTAAAAATGAACGAAATATAGATCTGATTGGCTGATTCAGGTTGGTGCATGCAAAGATCAAAGGTTGGTGGTGCCTTCAGCAAGTTGGGGGTTGCAGATATGAGGGTGTTGGAGCTCACAAAAATTGCTGTAAATTGAGGTTGAAGCTTGAATTACACTATAATCAAAACAGAATTTGTGGTGTTCTCCACATTATTTCCTGTGTTCAACATATCATGTGAATGGTGCATTGTTGTGTTGTTGATTGCATTTGATTGATTAATTGAGTAAAATAAATGTAAAAAATTGTATAATACTGATTCACGCTTTCCACCCCCTCTCAGTATACTTTGATTCCCAACATTGTGCATATCAATATAATTCATCAGTTTTCTTATTTTCTTTCACATCTTAGATATGAAAATATTAGTGCTTATTTGCTACTACGTAGATTCAAAGAGAAATAGGAATAGGTACCTAATAAAGTATCAATCTCAGAACGTAATGACAACTTTGCAATTTGGACTCATGTCCAACAATGAAGAAGCTAACAATTGCTGCAAAAGTTATCTTCATGTCAATAACAACGAAAATATATTTATGGTTTCACAACGTCGAGGCTGATATTTAAAGATCTCAACCTCATTATTACTTGTTTATCTAATCTCAAGAGCATTTTAACGAACAGCATAGAGTCAACATCTTTACATTTTTTAGGCTAATCAGTATGCAGCAGACCTATCAGGGATTTCGCTATCTAGAGGGCAAAACACCAATGAAATTCATTTCTAATTTAGGAGGAGATAAGCTTATGGGAAATCCAGTGAGGAAAACAGCAGCTTTCAAATAATAGTGCTTTATTTGAAGATTGTTACTGATTGGACCTATCATTACAAGTTCAAAGTTTAACTGAATTCAGGGGTCCCTGATGTTTTGAATGCTCATGCCATGTTGGCTGTAAAAGTGATCTAATGGGCCCATATCATTGAAAAACGTACACCTATATGGATCCTCTCAATAAATGGGAAAGAAACTTCCAAAGCACATTCAAAGAGAAATTCTCAATACCACAGAAATTTCATATATAGGAGAAGCTTGATGCAAACAAGGTCTTCTAAAGACTTAAAGATAATGTTAAATGACTGTTTCATCCACATCTTAATGTAATCATACAAATCAGTACTAGAAAAGGCAGTTATAGTATCCGAAGCATAGTTTTATACTATTTGTATCTTGTTTACCGTTTCTGAATTGGACTTTATTGTTCCCTTAAATTTCTTGGCGTAAATGCAGTTTTCTTTCACAATAACCCATGCATCAATATATTTATATTGAACTTCCAAACACTAAGGCTAATACGTCAAGGTATCGACCATATTATTATTTGTTTTTCTAATCTCAAATGCAAGTGAATGAATAGCATAGGGTCAACATCTTTAAATTCTTTAGGCTATTCAGAATCTGGCAGGCCTATCAGGAATTTACTGTCTAAAGATCAGGGGACAAAAGGAAACACCAAAGAAATTCACTTCAAAATTACTAAATTAGCAGATAAGCTTATTGAAAATTGAGAGAGCAACCCACCATCTTTGAAACGATTGTACATTCTTACTGATAACCTATAATTAAAAGTACAAAATATCACTGAATTTCAAGTGTTCCTGACGTTTGCAATCCTCATGCCATATTGGCCATAAAAGTAATCTAATGGAGCCTATATCATTCAAAAACGTGTAGCTATATGCATCCTCTCAATAAAATTTGGTATAAGGAAACTTCCGAAGCATTGAAAGTTTCATATATAGGAGGAATTTATTGCAAACAAGATCGTCTAAAAACTAAAGTTAATGTTAGATGACCCACTTATCCACATATCTGTATATCATCAAACATATTACTTACTTGAAAAGGCTGTTGTAAGACTCCGAAACATAGTTTTTGTTGAAAATTGGGTAGCTTGGAGGTTCTCCCACAAGCCTTGTCTGCAAAGTTTGTGAGGAGAAAACCCACCTCACAAACCCACAAAATGGAGTGTCTCTGGGCAAAGTACTCAAATTTTGGGTTTTGGTCCCAAAGCTGTGGGCTTGGAACCCAAGGATATTATTATTATATTCTAATTTGTTGTTGAGGAGTCTCTTAATGGATAAAGAGGGCTTCTAAGGCAACCATTAGAGATATATAAATGAGAGGCCAAAGGAATGGCCAAGATATAAGTGCAAGATTCATCTTGTGAGAGAGAGATCTGCCCGAGAGAGCTGCAGCCTAGAAGGAGGACGAGTGTAAGAGTGCTATGTTCTGTGCTTGAAGGAAGTTAAGTTGGAGTTCGGTTCAAGAAAAGGAGGCCGAGGGTTCTGTGTGCTGGATGCAAGAGTAGAAGGCTGGCCTGGGGTTCTGTTTATGGTAAAAGGGGCAGGTTAGGGCTTTGTATAGGTCTGTTTGTGAGGGCCGCAGGGCTGGACTATGCCCTAGTCTAGGCGGCAGCAACAAGAAGGCCAGCAAAGGTCTGTTAGTGGCCTGACCGAAGCTGGACAGTGATAAAGAGACCAAGCTGAGGTCATTTGTGGAGAGGCCGCAGTTGCCTGGGTTAGGCCACAGTTAGGGCCTCAGGCAGGAGGTCTGAAGTTGCAGAAAGTAGGCCACAAGCAGCTGTAACAGGCCGAGTTTGTGCAGACACAAAGAAGAGGGCTGATCAAGGGTTCAAAAAGGGAAGCCTGTTATGCAAAGAAAAGGAGCTGACAGCAAGGTGAAAAGGAGCCTTAAGCATCAGAGGAAGGACAGCTACAGCAAGCAGACAGAGGTCTAAAGCAGTAGACTTCTGTGGACAAAGAGGACTGAAAAGGCTGATTACTAAAAAGGCTCAAACAGCAAGTAAGTCAAGTTGTTTTGTCTTTGGTTTTCATGGGCAGATGAGCATCCAAAGGTTAATGTCTAAGCCCTAGTTGTAACAATCAAAGGACAGATTTGTACTTTTTTGTATTATAGCATTGTATCACAGTTTGCAGAGGGCCATGATCCCTGGTACAGGAGCCCTATGATTTTCTTGTTGATGGACTGATAAGGAAAGTGTTTGGGTCAATAAATCTTGTGTACTATTGTTGATTTCTCTGCTGTTATATTCCACTGTGCAAAGTGCTTCATAGTTGAGCATCTCTAGTGTGTTTATGTGCTGGTTAAGTCATAGACCTGACCTACAGTGCAAAGAAATTTCAACAGTTTTATGGAAGTTATTTGTGTCTTGTTTGCCATTTTAGAATTGGACACTATTATTTCCTTGATTCCCTCAGCATAGAGGCATTTTTCCTTCACCATAACCCATGCATAAATATATTTTAATTCTAGATGAGAAACATCTAAAATGCTACATCAAGGGAAAGAACATGAATAAAATCTACTTGCCTTTTCTCGTCCAATGGAGTGAGAAAGAAAACTTGTAAGCATCTTATGTAAATAAGCATTATACATATACACCATGTCTTCATCATCATTCTGCACAAGCAAACCATTGGAATTCCAACAGTTAAAGCAATGTTTTACAAAACACCTCACTCAACTATTTCAATGATATATGTAGCTAGCAATTGCATAATAGATAGCAAATGTTTGATGGTCAGTAGTAATTACTTAATAACAATAATGTGAGAGAAGGCATTTATTTGTCAAAATTGTTAGAAGATAAAGGGCATCTAGACTATAGACTTGAGAATATTAATAAAGTCACCTTTTGACATTAGGTTACTTGTATTAATAACTTAAAGTAAATGTAAGATATTTTAGGGTTTAGGCACTTAGAGTTTGTGTCATCTCATCATTATAAAAAAAGAGTTGCTCTCGAGTCTCTTCATTTGATATCTAAAAACGATTTTCTATCTTTCAATTCTCTCATTTGTGTTCTTGATTTCTTTGCGTGCTCCTTTTTGTAATATCATATAAGATCCACATTGAGAGGAAACCAAAAGTAAAGCAAGAGAAGAGCCTAGGGACTGCTGCGTTCAGGAACAGCACGAAGGACTTAATTTCATACACACAAAGAAGCCAAAGGTGTTTCAACTTTCAAACCAGCCGAAACTAGGTAATGGCTTTTTTGTTTAGAAGACGAACATCATTTCTTTTGCTTGATTTAAAGCTAGGTCCACATTTTAAGAAAGAATCATTTTATTTCAATTTAAAGCCAGATTTCAGGAAAAACAAAAAAACAAAAAAAGCGGCTAAATAAAAGATTAAAATCAACATAGAGAGGTAGGAAAACTGATTTGCAGGGTTCTAGTCAGATATTTTTTGGACGGCCAATTTTTTAGGCCTTACAACTGTATGGACTGCACAGAATCCCTATTGCACCAAAATTTAAATTCAAAAAAAATGAAAATGAAAAAAAAAAATAAATAAAAAAAATAATTTTTTTGTCTGCTTTAGATCTCTTAAAGTTTCACTGCAATTTCTCTTTAAAGCTGAATTTCTGCATTTCTAAGTGATTTCTGCAATTTTAGAGGGATATTTCTCTGTTTACACTGTTGAATGGCATATTTGTGGCAGATCAGTGGATTGTTATGCTGTCTTTCACAGATTTCTTTGGTTTTGGGCCTTGGATGAATTTTTCTGCTGTATTTCCCAAAGTTCAAAAAACCTCCAGGATGGGAGTGACTTGTAATGTACTTAATCTAATATGTTGCCATACTACATATTGATTAGTATTGTTGTATATATGTCACATAATTTGCACTCGTGTGCAAATTCAGCAACAATGAAATACAAATAAAATTCACATTCTGAAATGGAATTCAGATAAGATTCAGCATCAAGTTCATCTATATATATAAAATAATTTCAAAATATATTAAAAATATATATAAACTTTTTAAAAAAATATGGATTCTAATGTGATATGTTTTTTTTCAAAACAAAAAAAATGAAGCTTAAAATTTGATTTATCATATAATTAAATTCGGCATAAATAAAATGTTAAAAATCAACATAGGTTACATACATTAAGTACTCAAGTTGTACAATCAGTGGGAGCTAGTAGCTCCCATGTATGTGTCAACCTCCATCATAGTTGTGTGCTGAGTTAGCCTGATGACCTAAGCAATGGGAACAAAATTATCACATTGATATAGCCTAGGCCATAAGCAATGGAAGCACAGAGATATGAATGGCAGGTCTGGTTCGATTTACGTGAATGGTGAGTTCAACTGAGCCAATCATGAACGAGAAGATGAATCTTATGCATTAAATTCTCTTGTGGCATGTTATTCTACCTGAATCAATTCAAGGAACCGAATGCATTTCATCTGGTTAAAACACAGGAATTTTGAATAGAAAGGGTAAAAACACCAAACCCTCTGAGTTAGGTGTGTATAAGTAGCTAAGATGCTCAAGCCATAACTCTTGATCGCAAATCCTCCTCTTTGGGGCGATATAAGCCCAAACCATTCATTCATTGTAATCATCATTCATCATATATGTGTGTGTGTCTCTCTCTTTTACTTGTGATAGCATTGGTGACAATCATCAACCATTTATAGTAGCTAGTTCACAAAATAACTGAGAACCAACAGATATTAAGATGTACATGCATGGTGCCTAATATATCTCACATCCAAGTATATCTAAACAAAAATTGATGCAAATGAAATGTATGCCATTGAAACACAAAGGCTACATGATAAAATTTGTCAGAAATATCAAAAACATAGGCATGCTTAGAAACACCAATCTGGGAATGAAAGATTTATTATTGTCAATAATATTTAGTGTCTATAACTAAACCATCTACATTCTCACGTGACTGATTTCTAACATTAACTAACTACACAAAACTCTAGTTGCTACAGAAGAAGAAAAAAAAAAGATCTCTTTCTAAAATTGTCTAAAAATAAAAATGGTTTCAAGATTATGTGTTTGTGTCAACCTGATCCTAGCCATGTAGGATAGTGGTCGAGGAAGACTGGCTAACCATTAGATTTACAAAGTGATATTGCTTACACTAAGGCATAAACCACAATAAATCTTAAGCCAACATCTTAGGAGCAGCTCATAGTGTCACCTTGAAAATGCAAAATGTCAATTCATTAATTATGCAAACAGTAAGAAAAGATAAGGTTGAGTCACGAGTGTTAAACAAAAAGGCTTCTCAATTGTTAATTTGTTAGAGTCATTTAGTTAATAATGGCCATCTAGACTATAGAGATAGTCATAATGATACAGTCACTTTTTCAATTAATCTAAATCACTGTTACATTTAACGTTATTGGCAATTTATCGCCGGGGATCCAAAATTTTAATTATCAGCATATCGTGGAAATGATCAGGAATCTTAAAAAAAACTAAAAAAATACTTATTTTTTTCAATCTTTTAAACTACTAAAGCAACATCAACATCAAATAAACACATTGTTACATAAATATGAAGATAAAACTACCATATAAAATGTATAAGATGTCAAGTGGTACAACAAACAATGATACTGAAATATGACATCTGTCCTGACTCTCTTGAGTCAGAAGTCTTAATAAGATCAAAGAAATTGCATCAAAACAAAAACGTGTATCTCATGAGATGATCATCATGGCACATCTAGATACTACAAGCCTACAAAGCTAATCTTGATGCACTAAAATGTCAAGTTTCAACGATTCCCTTTACCCCTTTTATGGGCAAAGGTGATTGGTGTCATTCTTCCTCTAGAAGCAGTACGTGGGTGTGTTGAGCCTGAGCCTAAAGTGGAAGATGAAACTCTTGGGGAAAATGTGGAAGATGAAGTGGGATGTCTTCCGCCTCATCCCCTAGTTGGTAGTCTCTATGCAAGTGGTCGTGGTTGCAGTGGCCTCTTGCACACTCTCAAATTCAATATCCTCGCCTTGCTCTATATCTATCTCTCCTACAAATGAAGCATCTTCCTACTCCTCCTCCTCCTCCTCCACCTCTTCCCCCTCATCCTCTTGCTCCAACCACTAAGGTGCCTCCTCCATAATAGGCCTCTCGGTCTCCACCCTCCACAAACTCGTGGTGTCAAGTGCCTCCACTGAAATGGCATATGTATCAAGTACTTTGTTAAAAGTTTGTTTATCTACCTGACCCATAACCTCAAATTGTAGTAGACATATACAATGTCATTGAGGTGGTGGACATCTAACATGCATGAGGAATATTTTGTGATTAATCATTAGAGGAATCATTTAGTCAGGATTCAAGACGATGTACCACATATGTTGTAAATTAAATTAACGAACTTATATAGAAAAAAAATTAAATTTATAAATTTCTAACTTGTTGCGCTTCTTGGAGTGTATCATTTCAAAGACACTACAATTGCACTCACACCCTAAAGCGTTGCAACTTTGACTTAGCACTCAAATGGCATGTTTTTGCAACTCTAGGGCTCTTCTACCATGGTTTGCCTATGAAACATCTACAACAAATAAATGGAAAGGATTCAAATTTCCAAGGAAAGACAATGACTTACATTTCAATTTTCCATTGAGTAACAAATGTCAAAATTCAAAATAGATTCATAGATAGTCATAGAAACTTAGAAAGGAAACACAATGAAATTTGAAATTGAAATAAATTTGACGTGTAGCTTACCTACCATCCTTGTGGTCCTGTCTTCAATAGCCATATCATACCCAAATGTCCCAGAACCCAACTTATATAACTCAAGCTATTTGGAAATCTCATTGCGTTCAATGGAAGTCAACACCATCCTCTTAATACAATGGTAAAATCCATCCATAACCTCTACTTCAAACCTAAACCCACATGCATAAGAGAATGCAGGGTTAAGGTAGAGCCCTACAGCATGAATCAGATGATGGAGCATATTGTTCCATCGCTCATCAATCACACCCCATATCTCATCTCGTCTAGTGAATCCCTCATCCCCCTTGTCCTCATAGTATCGATGAATAGCTTGCTTGGCCCTATCCATGGCCTCATACAAGTAGCCCATTGCGGACTTCTCACCATCAACCAAGAGAAGAACCTTTACTAAAGGTTCACTGATAGCACACAAATCCACCACTCCAATCCAAAATCTCTGGTTGTGTCCCAAAAGTTGGACTATGGCTAGCCCATCCACTTTTGTGTTATAGCCACAAGCATTCCACTCATCTGAGAGAAACGTCCTCTGCAATTCCAACATCGAATTGCGAAGAGATTGAAGAGAAATGAAGCTAGTTACAAAACATGCAATAGAAGGACGGACCAACTCCTTCCCTCTGTGAATTGTCTCATGAATGTTAGAACAAATGTATGATTGTAAAGATATTTTGTAACACTCCTAGCCGACTCAACAATTTCCTTGAACCAAGGAATTTTTCCCATGTCCTCTAGCATCAAATCAATGCAATGGGCGACACAAGCAATCCAATATAAGGTCTGATACCTCTCCATGAGCAACTTGCTAGTAGCAACATTGTTTGTAATGACTTGGACAACATACTGTGGACTTATCTCCTGAATAAAGTTATCCAATAATTCACATAACAATTGTGCATTTTTAACATATGCAGATGCATCAATAGATTTGATAAATATTGTCCCCCTAGGACAATTAAGTAAGAAATTCAAAATGGACTGGCCCTTCCCATCTGTCCAACCATTTGACATAAAGGTGCATCCTGTGATCTCCCATGATTCATTCAACTAAGCCAATCTCCTTGTGCAATCTGCCTTTTCCCCTTGAAGGAGATGCCCTCTCAAGTCATTATAATAAGGGCCCTTATAGCCTGCACCAACAATGGCAGCAGGTTCAAACATGGATTGGTAGAATTGGTTGTTCTTGGCAATGTTGAATGGTATGTCACTCCATAGAAAACATTTGGCCACAATTTTGTCAACATGTTCCTTCTCTTTCGATTTCATCATAGACCTAATAGACGATTGCCCCCAAGCACAGATCTTGGCACAAGGAAAGGTGAGGACATTGAAGGGCCAGGCGTTGTAGAAGGTGTGCCCGAGAATTGTCTTTCCCCCACTGCTAAGAAGCTTGAGGATCTATTTGCCATCTCAAGCCTTGCTCCTTCCTTTTGATCTCTCTTCTTATGCATTTGAAAAATAGATTCGTTTGCAATATGCATAATTTATGAGGTGGTTGTTGGGCAAATGTCCACTTCATTCCTTGGTATTCTGGCAAGGTGGTATTTTAAATGGTTGATTCCACCAAACATTTCCATACCACATAGCTTGCAATTCAACCTCCTTCTATTATGACCCTCCTAGGGTAGACAATACTCCCACATTAGATCTAATGGCTTTGGCATTTTTATTCTTGGAATGTGTAGAGTTTGTAGACTCTAGAGTCTAGAGCACTAATTCAATTTGTAGACCTATGGGACAAAAAAAGGAGAGGAACTTAGAATTACAAATTATGAAATAGAATATAAATCCACAAAATTGAAAAAACATGAAAAACACCCCAATTAAAATACCCCACCTACATAAGTGTTAAATTCTCCAATCAAAGACAGAAAAAAGAGGTATATATATAATGCTAAGTTGCACGAAACGGGGAAACGGGTACGAGTTTCCGAAACGGGAAGTGATACGAAACGCGACCTCCCCAAATTTTGGAAACGGCGAAACGTGAATATATATATAAACTATAAGTCTCTAAATTTACATCACATTTACTCATGAATGATCACATAATGAAAATAGAAATATCCAAAATCAGCCACGAGAAATTTCTAATTTCTTTGTCTCGTGCTTGATTGGGAGTCTCCTCTTTACATAGTCGAACAACCTTAGATGCTCTTGATTAAATACAAGTTTCATACCCTAGTACCTACATGCTCTTCATTATTGGGAGTCTCCCCTACATAGAGGGCTTGGTTCTCTTGATTAAATACAAGTTCCATACCCTAGTACATGATAAAATCCAATGGAAACATTGCAATCCCCCCAACCTGAAATCCTGAAAAACAAATAAGTCTGCTGGATTTTGAGTGAGATCTAAAATTCTACTTTCTCCATATGAAATCCAATGAGGGCAAAACCAGTCTCTAACATCCTGAGTCATTCCATGGTAATGTTAAAAATTTAAGTAAAAGGATGAAAATGAAAAATAAAAGAGAATATCACTTCTACTTTAAGAATTTAACATTACCATGCACTGCATATCAACACTAGGGCAAAAGTTCACTTTTATAACTTTAGATAGGCATCTAGAAGCAACTAGAAGTCACTAGGATAACCTAAAAATAAATTAGAAAACAAACTAATTTCATTTTATTTTTTTAAACACAAGTAAAAAGCCGAAACGTGAGTCGTACGGCCCTGAAACGCGTTTCAGGCCGTACTAGACATGTTTCAGTTTCGTGAAACGTGGCAGTACAGCCTGAAACACGTTTCAGGGCTGTACCAAACGCGTTTCAGCATTTCGTACCCGTTTTCGTATGGAAACGCCCCCTTGCCCTACGTTTCCTGCAACATAGATATAATGAACGTTGCATACCCTATACTAGATCTTGAAAAACAAAAAAAATGAAGGAGAAGTGTTTTTTACATCCCTAGAAATGTGCAAATTGTATATTGGAGTAGATATCCAGTCCACAAATACTCGGCTAATGGAAAAAAAATCTATGGCAATCCCTTTGTTATAGTTAGCTCACAAGGTTGTTATACCTCTCAGAGCTCAATCCTAGCTAGCAAAAAACCAAAATGGCCCAAAAAAAACGGGAATCAGACGCTTAAAAATGAATTTTGGAATAGCAAGGTGATAAATTCGTTAGACTTGTGATAATTTCGAATTCACCAATTTATCGTCGGCGATAATATCAACATGGTAGTTTTCGGTGATAATATTGCGATAATTTTGATATTACCGCGATATGTGCAACACTAATCTAAATCATGCCTTAGTGTTGTATTAATGATGCAAATAACATTTTAACTTTCTAAGTCATTTTAAGGTTCATACACTTGGAGACTATGCACTTGTAGTTTTTGTCATTCCATTTACTCTAAAACGATCTCTCCATGATTGGCATCTTTGTGCTTGATTTATTTTCATATATGATATCAAATCCATGATCAGGGGAAGTCAAAGTGGGTGAAAGCCTAGGGACCACATAGATTAGTCAGAGGTTAGGTATTGCAATTCGATAAACACCAAGTCAAAGGGATTTTAGAGAAAGAAACCTAAGAATATTTTGTTTGTGATTTTTAGATTGCCTTTATTTTTACTGAAAAATAGAGAAATACCAGGGTGTTATTTCTAGCTTGAAAAAGTCTAATTTCAAGCTAGGTGTTGTTGAGAAATCTATGGCACAGCAAGATAGAAGATTTCTCTTACCTTCATAGCTACTTGTGATGCCTTTTTACTTAAATTAATTAGCTTCTTCTTTCTCTTGATTATATTTAATGTTCATATCATCAAACAGCTACAAAATCATAAAAAATAATGAGACAATAGGACACAACATATAGGCGATCAACCAGGACCAAAACCTCTCCACTTGAGAAGAAAACCCACAACAATTCTTCTCTTCTTATAGAACTTCAATTGACAAATCCCAAGACCTATGACCCTCGACTAAGACCCCTCCAACACCAAGTCAATTCCTCCTTGACAATCTTTCCTTCTTGATCTGTTAATGAAAAAGGTATTATAGAGTACGTGTGAATTTGCTTATGTTACTTAGTGCAACGGATCGAAAAGATTGCGAATAACATAAACACATAAACAACTTGAAAACACATTCAAACACATCAACACAACCAAATTTAATCAAGGAGTTCACCAGACTTTCTGGCTATGTCTCCTGGTCCTTCCGCTTCCAATGTTGACCTCTTTATTTTGTCTTCAAATTGTTGTTACAGGTATGAGCTCGAAAACAGAGTCTCAAATAAGAAAATGGACATTGCCACTGCGTTGAGCTCGAAATTTCAAGTCAAATGAGTATAAACTCAACCATATTTGGCCATTGTGACCTCCAGAACCCCTGGAATGGTCCAAAACCACCTTTGTTATATACCTAGGGGGGATAATATGGGGTATAAAGGGAGGTACCCAAGGTAATAATGTAATAATGGGATGGGCCATAGTAATAAATAAGGTGGTTAACCCATATTATGTAAGGGGCCACAAGTAGTTAGTAATAATGTAATGGGCCCATGGTATTAGTGGATGGTATGAGGGAACCATGGTAATGATCCATGGTATTACATGTATGAGGCCTATATAGAGGCTAGAGACTCCACATGGAGATGTCAAGAAATATTGTCAAGGATTATTGTATGTACAAGCATATGGCTTGTGGAGTGTTCTCCTTCCTTAAGGAGTGAATGTATGGTGTTGCCCTACCATAAGGGTTTGATCAATAAAGAATCATTTATATCTATTAAGATCTTGTTATTCTTGGGTTTATTTATATTTTCATATGTTTTTGGGTTAGACTTACAACACTGAGCCCCTCATATTGCTTTCAGACTCTACCACCGAGATCACCCTTTCAGGGCTAATGAAGGACACTGCGGGCATCAACTTTTGTGAAATATAGGCCTCTAAGGGGTACTAAGCTTGGAAAAGGACTCCCACACCCTTAATTAACCTTCATCCACCTTCTTTCAGCTTCAATATACCATCCTTTCCCTCATAAATCTCTCGGACCCCCTCCTATAGCACTGTTTAAATCCAAACATATTTGCTCCAAACTTAGAATCTTGCCTTTTGAAGTTGAATAATTTCCCCCATGCTCTGATTTCATGATTAAGGAAGACTCCAATACCACTCCAACCCCATATTTTCCTCACTGCAAACACAAGATAGCAAGTATAATTAGACTTAGTATTTTTAAATTCCATAGTTGTGTTGAAGATTGAATTCCTCATTTTAAAGCAAGTTGCAATTAGATAAATGATCCATTCAAGTAGACTAGTGTGAAATTAGAGTAGCATGGTTTACTTATGAAACTAGACTAGTTTGTTCCTTTCATGCAATGAATGGTATTTTCATTTATGTAGTTAGAATCATGTTCATTTCCTTGTAATCATGATATGCTTTCATCTTATCTAATGATTTAAGGTGACATGAGTACAAATTAACCTATTGTGAATATAGCATTGTGACCTCTAAGTTTGTACAAACCCTGGATTCATAATTTAAGTTGAGAGACTTGGTAGTTGCAACATCCTTAGTGCAATACTAGTGCTCATCACTTTCCACTAGAGTGAGAGATTTAGAATGAGGGAGGGATGATATTCTTCCTTCAAAATGAAAATGCTTCTTCTTGCTTCCTTTGGATGATTATGGAGGCTTCCCAAGATGCTTCAAATGTGTAGGTTCCTTCCTTTTTTGAGATGGAAGTAGGGTCCTTGAGGTTTTCCTTTATTCTTCCAAGGGTTATTCCTTTAAGGTGATAAGGTCTTTGTGATGTGATGACTAGATCTCCTTATTTCTCTTATTATGATATTCTTCCCTTATGTGTAATTTTTTAATTTGAATGATCTCCAAGCTACCTATACTCGTTACCTTAGCTGTGATACCATGTTGAGAAATCTAGAGAAGCTAGATTAAGGTGATTTCTCTTGACTTTGATAACTGATTATGATGTTCTTTTACTTTCACTTGTTGTAATTGTCATTAGATTATTATTCACTTCATTATTATAGTGTTCTTATCATCAAACAAGTACCAAATTATGAAGATCAATCAAACAAATGGACACAAGATATACGTTATTAGTTAGGGACAAAATCTCTCCTAGAGAGGAAAACCCACAAAACTTCTTATCTTCTTATATAATATTCAAATGATGAATTCCAAGGCATTCTAGACACAATATTAAGACCTCTTCAAGACCAACCCAACCTCCTTTTGATGAGCAACAAATGTTTCCCTTCCTACAATTTCTACAACTTCTACCCTAGAAACTTTCTGCAACTTCGACTTAGCAGCTTCACAAATTCAACCTAGCAGCTTCACAACTTTGACCTAGCAGCTATACAAATTCAACCTAGCAGCTTCAGAACTTCAACGTAGAAACTTCACAAATTCAACTTAGCATCTTCACAACTTCAACCTAGAAGCTTCATTACTTTCACCTAGCAGCTTCACAACTTTGACCTAGCAGCTTCAGGAATTTGACCTACCAACTTTAGAAACACTAGTTCTCCTTTGCACATTAGTAATAAAGAGGCCTAAAAACTTTGACTTTATTTATCCTATCTTCTTCGCTCCTTTTCCTTGTTCTTTTTTCTTCTTGTCTTATCTTCTTTCTTCTTCCTTCTTAAGATCAAACTTGGATAGATGCTCTATTCAAATGAGGTCAATTGCACTTATATATATCCTTCCTTTAACACTCAAATAGCCCTTAATGAGGCTAACATCATCTCTACAGACCAACTTGTTCTCTTGTAGGCCAACTTGGTCTTGGCGGGATACTTTTGACACTTTTGACACACAATAAATTATTTTGACATGATACAAGATGACCAATGGGGTATTTCACATATTACAATGACTCTTTTGACTTCTTAACTCTATGACAAACCTTAGAAGCACAAAATGGGTGCTTTGACCATTAGCATGAAACCCATGCTATAAAATCATAATAAATTTGTCTTTCTCTTTTTCATAAATACATTAGATATTATGAAGAATGAACCTTGTTACACATTTTAATAGATGGATTGCTTGAGGCATTGTTTAGTAGAGAAGGGAATGATTGTGTCTAAAAGGGTGAGTGACTGCAAGAAAGAGGTAACTTGAATGAATTGGTTAGTAAGCATTCATGTCACTTGTTCATTGGTATCATGAGTCCATTTGGCTGTCTCTAAGAAAACAACGAGGTTAAACTTGTTTCCTATGGAACCCTTGTGAATCAAAGGATAACCACACAAATAGATATTGAAATTAAAAAATAAAATTATTAACGTTAAAAATATATATAATGCATATTTTGAATTGTTTAATTACCTTACGGAGTTGAACACTCTTATGGCTAATTTAATGGTTATACAAAATTTCCATAATATATGTGTTCATTTGATGTTTGGTTGAAATTTCATAAGTATGGAGGTAACTAGACAAAGAAGATAAATTTCATTTTTGAAATAATGGAAGGAAGAAAACATGAATGATGTTGTTGATATGCAAAAGAAATGACATTGATTCCATCGAAAGAGGCAGTATGTGTACTTCTATGTTGAACTAGAGTGCCTAGGATGATGTTTTTATATGATATAAAATACACTTAGAATGGTGTGAACAATGAGGACAATGTTCCTTTAAGGTAGAGTAGATTAGAACATGCCCATGTTGATTTCCCATTGGCACTATAATTAATTATATTGATGTTTCATGTGTGAGCATGCAAATATGAAGTGGATTAAACCCAAAAAAATGCATATTGTTATTTATTTTAAATAAAGTGTTGACCAAGTGATGAAAATGATGTAATAATGGCTTGTATTATGAGCCATGAGTGGGAGATAGCATGGGAGGAATCATTCCAAGTATTTACCTATTCAAATAATCTATGCAAAGAATTATTATGTTGAGTTGAATATTGAAAAACATAATTAAATGTCAAACTACAAAGAAAAAAACTTAAGAGGGAACTAGTAGTTAAACTACCAATTTTCCACCATTATGACAGTACTTTTGGACTTGAACCCAACTACCCCACCAAGGTATGCATCAAGTATTGACCCAAAAGCTTCTAATATTGACACATGAATTTGAAATAAGTTCCATGAAATCTTACACAAGAAGGAAGAGAAAGAAAAGCTCTCACGTATAGAGTGATCCAGGTGGATCTCCAGACACCAGTGGCATGGAAAAGGCTCTAAATTTGAAGTGGCAGAAAGTCGATTAACTTGACATCAGATCGAAGTGCTTGTTGCGTTGTTTCCAACGGTGTGAACGACACTCCAATCCAAGTTTGGATGAGGAAGATAGAGGCAGTCAAAGTTTTGGTTGAATTTTTCTGACTAGGTAGGCTTAATGGAGACACAATTTGGAAGTTTCCCGACGAACGGAATCTAGCCAACTCCACTGGATTCCAGGCAAAATTGTTGCCTTGTTAAATCATCTCCTTTGGCCTAAATTCTGAATTTTTAAAAACGGCCATGTTGTTACAAATGAAAAATAATAAAAATAAAAATTATTAAAAAAGCGGGGTGGCAGGCCATCAACCCCACCACCGCAATCCTTATCACATATGTATTGTGGAGGGGTGGGCCACTACCCCCAGCCCCTCCCCCCATATTTAGCAGAACCTTGTGCATTTTGGTTGGGCCACTACCCCCGGTCCCTCCCCTATATTTGGTGGAACCCCATGCATTTTTGGCAGGCCTTTATCACACGCAGAGGAGTATGTGAGCCGATCCTTGGGACACAGACCCAAGCACAACAGCCACCCACGTTAATGTATGGGTCACTGTAGAGCAAGCGACAGGTGAGGTGGGTGGGCCACCCAAGGTGGGCCCAACCTGACCTCCCTTCCATAAAAATTATTTCTATTATGTAAAATGGGAGGGGGTCGGGTTTGACTGCTCGACCCCCTCCACAATAACCGGATCTCTAACCACTCTGCCCAATGGAGTTTTTGAAAAATCCACCAACCTTTTGATATTTAAAGCTCAGTTCACTAGTGCGCCCAGGGGGAGGAGTGCGCACATAGTCCGTGACTGTAATATTTTCTTTAAATTTTGTAGGTGGAACCACGAGGTGGAGTAGAGGCAGGTGGAACCATGCTTGAGCCCAACTTTGAGAGGGGCCAAATTTTCCTAGTGTCTAAATTGGACAAACTTTATGTCGATTTTATACCTCTTGGTGACACGAACCTGATGGCAGTGTCAGATTCTACAACAAATACCTTAATTTTTTGTCCACTTCTTATATTCTATTATAGGTGTCAATACTCAATGTCCGAGCAGACGTTTTGATGGTGATCGATGCTACAAGATTTGATGGTACAACAAGCTAGAAGCAGAGTAGCCCATAATTCACACATCCATGGTGTTGAGGTATATATACAATGTTGTTGCATTATACTTATTTTTATGGCTTATGAGATGGGTTACAATTATTGCTCGATGTGATGCGTAATCATCATTATGAGTTTGCATTATGTTGATTTGATCCCTGCACTTTATGTTTCGATGCGGGATATTGTTTGTTGATGTTGACGACAAATGTACATTTCTGGTTTTGTTATGTTATTACAAGATCTCTATGTATCTTGTACAAGAGATTCTCTAAGTCATTCGATAGGAACGTGTATTGGTTTCCAGCCACTCCTGCATGAGGGTAGTTCCTGTTATGGAACATGTATTAGGGGTTACCAGCCACTCCTGTGTGAGGGAATTTCATTTTTTACCGTGATAACATACATGTACATCTTCATCCTCTTTACGAACACTTAATGTGGTGGTCTAAACCATCTTGACATCGAGGCTCAGAGACATAGTCCCTCCTAGATGAACTTCGTTATCAACGACTTATATCTTTTACGTTGTTGATACTTGTCATGTTCTTATTCTTTACAGCATGCAGATGTATTCATTTATGTTCTTTTCAAAATGCAATTTAACACATCATATAATTAAAAGGTCTTGGAAGGGTCCTTTGTCACACCCCAGACCCAGATCATAGAGAGAGTCGGTTACACACAAATGGATTTAAGGACCAAATCTAGATAAAAATAAATACTATAAATCATCAAATTTGTTAGTTGATGGCATCATAGTAAATGAACATTGGATCCATTTTATAATAGAGAAAATCAAGCATAAGTGTCCCAAACTCAAGCTACAAGATAAAGCTATGTTTTTGGGTGTTCGTTAGGAAAATCATCGAGGTGCTTAGAGCGGAGTTCATTGAGGGACCATTTTGGCAGTGAGGGGGCTCTCTTATGTTATGCAAGCCAATTGATAAACTACCCACAACTAAGTGCAAGCTCTTGGATCAATGGGGTTTTAAGGGACGATTGTTCATTTTCTTTTGAGAAGGACAATGACCTTCATTCTACAACCACGTATACACGAAGAGAGTGCTCTCTAATGATTCATGTTTTGGTTAAGGGGTTACCATCTACAAAAGATTGGAATAGACAATTAAGCCTATAACTAGGTTGAAAGTGGTTCACCCTTCATTAGTTGGAAGTAGTTGTAAACTTAAATCAAATAAGTTATTTTGATGAAATAATTTCATAATGTAAACTTTTACTACATAGAATATAAATGATATTTATGCCTACTGGGTTTAAATGTGTTATTGTGATGTTTACTTGTGGTTTTATGCACAAATTTTAATTATTTTATTAAGCATACGATTCATAAAAAAATTCTAATTATTAGGTGGCCTAACATTATGTCTGTAATAAGCTTATTAGTAAGAAAAATTGGTTAAAAAGTAGGAAGTCACACCCCAATTTCCTAAATAACCATAAAGGTTGGCCTAAGAAGATATACTTTTGGAGAGCTTTCAATCAAAGAGATTGTATATGTAACAACCAAGCATATTATGTCTCTAATATGCCACTCAAAGAAAAGAAACCCAAATAAATTACAATCCTTATAGGAGATTCAAAATATTATATCAATGATGAACACTAATTGAAACATTATTCGCAAAATATCTAAAATAATTAATTAAAAGGCTCACTTATGAGGTCATGGTCTATAAACTTGGTTGGAGAACTTACTTTAACTCTTTAGACTTTTCCAATTCTTTTTTTTTTGTGAATTGATGCATTTTATATTCATAATCAAGATAAAAGTGTCCATGAATTCATCATAATCTTAGATATCCAAATACTCCTTAAAAGCCCTCCATAACATCAACCACTAAATAGAAATTGGTCTTCAAGTACATCAGACTACACAAAAACTCGTCAAAATAAGATGGAACAAACTACAAATACTGAGTTATATCCCATTACAATCCCAAGTGTATATCCTGAAAACAAAATGAGAGACCACCATGAAACTATTAAAAAAAAGGTAAATAGGTTTGGTCTTCATAATTATCCTTGTACTTGTATAAATATGCATTTCATGTAAAAAAAATGTTATTTTTATTTTCTAGTCAAAGCATGTTTTTCATTCTTCTAGAGTTTACTGAGTCAAGATGAAAATGTATCATGTGTCAAAGTCCCATTTGGAATATTTTGTAAAAAAAGAAAAAATTTGTTTTTGATTTAAAAAGAGTCCTTTTCTCCCACAAGACCAAGTCGAACCTGCCATTCCAATTTGGCCTTGAAGAGGCCCTATTCGACCTCCTAGCTATCCATAAAACGAAGATACTCCAACCTCATTTTCTCACTCACTCACAATTGGATTTTTGTGTAAGAAATAAGAAAAAGAAGAGTGAAGGGCAAGGAGAGAGATGAAGAAATGAAGGAAAGAAGGAAAACCAAATTTTTTTTTTATATTGGTTGACACATGCGAAGTTTTTGGGCTTACTTTGCGAATGACAAGGTTGAAATCCTATTTTTGTGAAGATGTTGGGACAACTCCATTTTTGCGAAGGTGATGGGGCAACTCTACAAAGTTGTAGGTCTGAAATTTTGTCTTGAAGAGGTTTGACTAGCTTTGATTCTTATTGACTTGGTTTGGTTGGAGGAGATTTGGAGGAGGGTTGGCTTGGTTCCTTGTGGAGGTCTTGGTCTTGGTACTTGGATGTCTCACTTTGATATGATTCTATAAGAAGAGAAGTTGTTTGGATTTTCCCCTTTATGGGGTTTTTCCATGGCTTTGAGCCTTCATCTTGTGGTCTTTGTCTCTTGTGATCTTCATGCACTTTATGTTTTTGGTAATTTCTTGATGACTAAGACATAATAAAGTAATAAAAGGAAACAAGCACTCATAATTAATTATCAAGTAAGAGGAATCAACCCTAATCTACAAGATTTTTTATTTCTCAAACAAAAACTAGGAAAAAACTAGTGAATGGATGATTTAACATATTCTCCATATCAGGCACAAAATTCATTCTAGATTCCAGACTCCATATAGCGCCCATCTACTCATAACTTCAAAAATTCACCAAAAAGTGAACATATGGATTTCAGAACCATGTTGAGGAAACATTTAAAAAACATCAAAATCGACAACACAAACATGGTGTGATGTTTTGAACACCAAAAAACATCCTTCAACGTATTTTGCAACTTTAACAGATGTAGCCAACCAATGTTGATATACAAAATAGTAAATGTACCAACCCAGAAAAAGCATCAAAAGCTTTGAAATAGGGTATCATCCACAAGAACAACTTGGAGAAAACACCACAAAACATAGAGATTTTTGAAATTGTCTTATCAATAAACCCCAATGGGAACCTTCCACATTCAAACCATAACCATGATGTGCATGCAAATAATACCTCCAAAGTCCATAGAGAACCTCAAAACCACAAATTTACCATTGATGCATCTAGAAGAGAGGAAATAAAATTGCAAATTCTCAAAATCGCATTTGGTGGACAATAAGCTTAGATTCCCATAAATACTATAGTTGAAAAGAACATAAATAGAACTTTGGTAGAAAAAACTTAAGAATCCCACCATTCTTGATCTTAATCTAAGGAAATTATGGTAGGGGTTTTCCCTTGATCAATTGGAGGGTCCATGAGGTCTCCAAGAGGTTCACTAAGGTCTCTAGAGGCAGCTCCGCTCACCAAGAAACCTTCAAAAAGAGACAAGTGAGAATCCACGCTATCCAAACAGAACCTGATATTACGAATCAATTGCTTGATATCCTTTAATGAGGAAAAAAAATTATAATTATCAACTAGTTTGTCCTGAAAATTAGTCGTAACAAAGTGGCCATTCATTGGGGCAAGGCCCAAGAGTTCATAAAATGAAGTTGCTTTTTTCAGAACCTCTTAAATTTTGGTACCTGCTACATGTCCTCCCCTATCACCCTTGAATCTGAGTGATATAGGCGATCACCAGAGTGTTGAATTTCTAGATGTAGAATTTCCTTCTAAAGTTCCAAAGGGATAGCGTAAAAAAATTGGCAACGGAATCATTGGAAAAAGGTTGACTTCTTTTAGAGCCAACATTGCCTCCTCCACCTCTTATACTACTCATCCTCTGGCTAGGAGGCATGAGAGTAGTAGCTAGAGAACATTGAAAACAAGAAATACAAGAACCTCTTCCTGTAAAACTAGAAAAGGGGCAAGAAACACCATCTTATATTCCACACCTGAGAACTACCAAATCATTCCTCAAATGTAAAACAACAGGAGAAGATGCATGGAAAATTCCAATCACCCTACAACTCCTAGGCATTCCCCACAACCAATAGCAAGATTGGTCAATGCAAAATATCAAGACAAGAAGGCTATGACTACACCCAAAACTCTGAACACTAGCAATAGGCACCAGACTGTGACTAAATTAATTATGTGAACTGGGACAATTACCCAGGACCCTAGAACATAAGAAACCATTCCATAAACCCTTAGAATCTAAACACCATGAGTACTATGACAAATTTCCCACAGTTCAACAAATGTACTCACATACCATAGAAATAGGAGAGAAACCATTAAAAGACCATGAAAGAAGAATAAATGGACAGGCTTGTTGAAATGATAACTCTAGTCTAGGATAGAAGAATGAAAGAAATTATCAACCGGCAATGATCTCACCTGAGAAAAATTGCACAATCAATTCCACTCCAACTACATGAAGGATTTACCATTGTACTCCAGAAAAGTAAAATGAAACAGAAAGGTTACCAACTTACAGCCCAAAAAGGAGGATGAGGAGCAAAACTCGCCCTTGTGCATACAACCCTCGTACTTTTTTTTTCCATCAACATAACTAACAATTTAAAGCAATAAACCTAGCTAGTACCCTTACATCATGCCTCAACAAACATCTTCCACCACATTAAAATCAAATGACACCTATGAGGGATGGCACTTCATCCAATGATTCTCCCATAGCCAGAACATCACCCCAATCGAGATTTAGAGTTTTCTAATTCAATGTTTAAAAATAACCTCTTTATTAGATAGTTGAAACATAATCCTTGATGTTGGATAAAATAATTAGATTTCTTCTTGGATTCAACCTCAAATGACTATAGAGATTGACTTAATTTTGAAGCTACTAAAATATAGCCTAAAATAAATTGAGAAAGCTGAAAAAATTTATGAGCTATCTTAAATATTGATATTATATTGTTTACTTTCCCTCTAAAAAGAACTTATTATAAGATATTTTTCCTTTAAAACATATACCATAATAATGATCTCCTTGCACTACAAAAGGACTTTGGAAATTCAATCGAATAATAATATTATGATCTCCTTACTTGCACTACAAAAGCACTTTGGACGTTAAATCCATCCAATTCAATTGAACAATAAATCTTGCAGATTTTTAAAATGCTCATAATTTTGATAAATGTTGATAATTACATTGAATTATACTATTATATAATTATCTATATCTATATCTATATATATATATTACTTACTTTTTAAAAGCCCGATTAAAAACTCTATTTCAAGTTGGTTTTGTATGCATATTGAAAATAATAATAAAATAAAAAGAAGAATCTAGGCATTTTGTTTTCCCAAATTGGTGTTACCCCAAAAAAAAGTATCCATGTAGGAGGAGAATCCTATGCTTACACCCATGTGAATGCTCTAATAAAGACCCCTTTGGATGTCTTAAAAGATGGGAAAGCTTTTAAAATAACTATTATTATTTACATGTCAAAGTGGGAGGGCCACTATCTCCCATTATATTAACCTATGTTATGTGGATAAAATTCCATACCATAATATATGTATGGTTATATATGTTTATTACCAATGAGAACAGGAACTCTGACAATGTGTGGAAGATAATGCGAAATGTGTGGAATTGAGCATGGAGTATATTGATTTATACATAAACAAATTTAGCACCACCCGAAGCGTGGGAGCTAGGGGAAGATGGCCAGGTATGGATGGTGGCACAATATGGGGGAGTGTGGACGTGGGGACTATGGCACGGAGCACAACCTACAAAATTTGACAAGCAATCAATCCATCGATTGGCCTCAATCTAGGTGGGGTCTTGGGGTCTTCTCACACCATGTAATCATTTCGCTGTCGACGTGGGGATGTACCCCACAGTCATGCATGTATATGAACAAGGGAGCTTCGATTTGTGAATCCAGGCGCATGGGTGTTAAAAACTGTTTAGCTTTTTTTTCTTTCTTTTGTTTTCTGGTTGTTTATGATATTGGCAGTTTATGGTTTTAGTGGAAAGCTCAGTGGATAATCAGAGATATGTGAAATAGTTGATATTCTGGTTCAAATTTCTCTGGTACGATTCACTGAAAAATTATAGATAGTAGTTCGCATAGGTTTACTTACAGTTATGCATCAGGCGGGTTGCTGGGTTTCTTTACGTAACAGAAGAAAATTTGAGGTCTATGGATTCTGTGAGATATATATATTAAATTGTAATATATTTAAAATATT